>JAHUYU010002807.1:0-13725 GCA_030439765.1 Tripidium arundinaceum | reverse complement strand
GTCAATAGGACGATGAATGGTGTGTACACTACATATGTGCATATGGGTATGCATATGTGAGAGTGGGTAGATTCACTTGCTGCAATGTGTGATATATTTATTGTTGGTTTGGGCTTAAATGAACTTTCTGCAGGTACCCTAACAACGCAACATGTAGCACGGATTAGTTGCGTATATATATGAGAGAACGATGTATGCCACCGCCTATATGAGAGAACGATGTAGGGCCGAACTGGTTTTTAGGATAAGGTTTTCGACCACCCCTAAAAATGTTATTGTAGGAACAGTTGGTAACACGAACCACTACTAGAAATGTTACTTAAGTGGTGTCCACCCTCTTTCAGGCAAAGCTTAATTTGGGCCAAAGGAGATATCAAATGCAATTTCTTTACTTGGACTGCCATACAAAATAAGATCTTAATGGCTAACAACTTAGCTCTGCGTGCCTGGCCACATCAAACTTCTTGTGACCTTTGCTCTAGACCCTTAGAAACCAGGCTGCACCTGTGCCTTCTTTGTCCTTTCGCTCGTGATGGTTGGTCATCGCAGGTTCTAGCCTAGCAACATTTAGTTTTGCCGTCAGATTTGCATCAAAACAACCTACAATGAATTGCGGATTGGTGGGAAGAAGCTAGTGGTAGCCAACCTAAGAAACAACATCGATCTTTCAAAGGAGTCACCATCTACATTATGTGGAACATTTGGAAGAAAAGAATTCATCGAATATTTCAAAATGAAAGCCTCTCGCCAACCAAAGGAGCTCTGCAGGCATTAGAGCAAGTGCAATAAAACTTAGCTATAAGCCAAGACAAGTTATCAATAGACAAGTTTATAGTTTAATTCCTAAACAACTAGTATCTTCTTTTACTCTAGATACTATTTTATATTTACATGGGACCACATATTAGTTTCATGCATTCATTCGCATGGTACTCAAATAACTAGTCTCTTCCTTTACTCTACATACTATTTATATTTACATAGGACCATATATTAGTGTCATGCATTGGTTTCCATGGTACTCAAGTGGAAGAGGTGCCTTGGTTTCCGTGATCAGCTGGTGACCAAAGCAGTGGCAAGCTACACACTCTCTGTCCTCCATGGTATGTAAAGGGACCATGACGTCTAAGAGGGGGGTTGAATTAGACAACTTAAAACTCTATTGGTAAACTATGGCCTCTTTTTCTAACCTTAGCAAAACCTATGCAATTAAGTAAACTGTCTAAATGTGCAACTATGGTTTTGCTATGTGTTGCTATCTCTATCGCAAAAGGAGTTATGCAACCTAGGTTTCAATCCTATTAACTATCCTATCAACTAAGCTAGGAAATTAAAGCGCACAACCATGGTTACAAAATAAATGCGGAAGCTAAAGAGTAAGGTACAAATGCAAACTTCCCTTGATGAATCCGGTATTTTTACCGAGGTATCGAGAAACGCGCAAGCTTCCCTCTAGTCCTCGTTGGAGCCCCTCGCAAGGACTAAGCTCTCGGTCAGGTAACTCCGTGGATAGCCTCGGGCCTTACTCACACGCAAGTGGGTCTCCGATGTGCCTTCCGCAAGCCTCTCTCGGATGCTCCCCGCCATCTCCACCATCATGCTTATGGCCAAAACACCGTGGGCCTTGTTACCTCCGGTACACAGTGGCGACCACACCACAAACGCGGTTGGTGTGGTCTCGCAAAACTATAAGCCCCACCGAGTGCAAACACGGTGCGCGCAAAGCACCTTCTTCTTTCGAGGTATGCAAAACTCACTAAGCACTAAGCCTAAGCCTAGAGCAAGTGCATAAGTGTGGTCTAACTACCCTAAGCACTTCGGAAAAGCACCTACGCTAATCACCAAGTGATCCTTTAAGCCCTATGCATACGGAGAGCACTAGAATGGTGTAGCAACACCCTTGTCTGTTCCCTTGCTTCTCCACACTTCAAATGGCCGTTGGGGCAAGTATTTATAGCCCCCAAGTTGAAACTAGCCGTTGGTGGCAAGCTGCAGCTTTTTGCATGAGCACCGATTACCATGGTGCTTGCACCGGCGACGACCGTGCCGCCACGTCGACTAGCCGTTAGGTGCTATCAGAACCGACCGTTGGAGTATTGTGCAACCGGTGCACATGACCGGTGCAACACTGGTGACGACCGGTGCCCTTCTGGCGTTCTCCAACCGTGCAACTCTCTCTGGAACCCGTAACCGGTGCACCATAACCGGTGCACACCGGTGTGACCGGTGCCCCTGGTTGCTGAAGCCCACGCTGCACGCTCTCTGGATGCCCCGTCCGGTGAGGCAACCAGTGCACCACATGTCATGACTAGTGCTGCTGATGCAGCTGCCCTTCCTTTATTTCTTCGTCCGTTGATCGTCCAGGCTTCTTCTTTCTTGTGTCTTGGATTCTTCTCTTCTCTTCTAGGTTGTCAACACATCTTTTAAGATCTTTTCAATGTTGATCAACTTCTTCTCATTCCAAACCAATCCAATTCCGCCATGCATCCTATTGAACTATAAAACAAATACTTGCAAATTCATTAGTCCAATTTAGTCTTATTGATCATCAAACATCAAAATCCAAACTAAATGGGCCAAGGGTCTATTTTCCTTACAGTATGCATGGTGCTGATGTGACGATCGATTCGCTTATTGCTGCACCTACTCTTAGAAGATATCCAACAAAGAAGACGTGCTTTCCTACATGATTAATTAAGTAGTGGTGCTGCTACTTGCCATGGGGTCTTTTCTTTTCTTATGCCCATGCTCTTTTTTGGGCTCTTTGTTGATGGCATCGTGTGATCAGTCTGTGTTGTTTTTTTAATGCATGTTTAACTTTCTTTGCTTTCCATTTTAATTGAATGGCAAAGCTCTTGTCTTTTTTTTAAAAAAAGGGATGGTTTTCCTAAAATTGATTGCTAGTGGCACTCATCTCTAAAACTATTTATATGGGCAGTCCGTGATGCAAACGGGGCTCCTCTAATCATTTTTTATAGTAGTGAATAACCTGTTGAAGTATTTCAATGCTAGGTTGACAGAATTACAAGATTAGAACAAAATAAGAGCACACACCTGACAACACTCCAGATTTAACTCACATCGAGACTCATTCACCACGCTTGGAGTAATATCACTCAGCCACAAGATCATGTGCTTCAGTGCTTGATCACCACTCCCAGCCATCTCAAGTCCCTTCTCCAGTAAGAGCATCCATCTCTACATGAAGCATAAGCTAATAAGTACAGTCAGCCTGTTCGGCTGGTTGGGGCTGGTGCTGGTTTGATCTGGTTTGAACTAATTCTGTGAGAGAGAATAAGTTAAAACAAACTGAAATAAGTCCTCGATCGAACAAACGAACAGACCTAGTAAATCTAGGTGCCACTCGGCGCGCTCGATTTCCGTCGGTAGTACTCAGACTAGTGTCCCCTGCCGTCCTGTGCCGCAGACCGAGCAGACGAGTGTACTCCTTGAGTATTAGGCCGTAGCTGGCTCACATGCAGTAGTGCGCGCTCGGTAGGCCGTAGGCTGGCTCAGCAGCACAGCACAACACAGCATTCATGCGACAGCTGGCCCCGGCCACATCAGCCCACCTCGGCCCCTGTGCCACGTTGCGTAGAAACAGCAGCAGCTAGCCCCTATCATGGACGTACATATGCACGTAGATTCATTCTTTTAGTATGTGTTCAATCGGTATAAATTGATTATTCGTAAATAAGAATAGTCGTAATTAATTGAATAGTTATCTGATCTTTTTTTTGGCTTTTTTGAATTTCTATATGTTTTATTTGGTTTTCCTTTAAAATTTTTCAATTTGGTTTTCATAGAAATAATCTGGCTAATTTTTTGTTTTGTTTGTTTAATATTTTTTGTATTATTTGGATAATTTTTTTGGTTCGTTTGATCTGAATACAATGGTCATGACAATCGAGTTTTGGATGGATAAAAAACACTCGATTTTTGTTTCCGCTGTGAATCGAGTGTCTAGGGGCCATCCACCGCTCGGGTGCCACGTCCTCCTAAAACACCCGAGTGGTGAGTACACAGGCCCAATAAGAAAGACCACAGCGACAGTCTTGTTAGGGGCCGACTTTATCTATTGCCATTTTGTATCGATATTGCCCATACAAAACCTGTTCTCTTTCTCATGGATCGCCACCACCACTTCCTTCTCCACATTGACCTCTTGCCGGCGTGCCCAACCGATCAGTGTCAGAACTGGGGAGGGGCCAGCAGCGCCCCCCCCAAGCGGCCAATATTTTTTATACACCCCTCAGCGACCCAGCCCAACATGGAAGCAGAAACATCGCGGAGAAGGAACATCGTGGACTTCCTCACCGCGTCGCGTGACTCGCGTCGCATGGCATTCTCATCTATTAGAGCAAGTATAATAACAGGCTACAAATAGGCTGAACGCTAAGGTGAAGGAGAGAGGAGAGGAGAGAGAGGAGAAGCAGACTGTAAACTTACTTAGACTAAAAAAACAAAAAACTTTATGAAAAAGACAACTGAGCCATATATTAATAATGATGAGCTAGGTTGAGAGACAGCTGCAAAGATCCTTACGACCAGGAGCCGGCTGTATTATTAGCCCTGCTCTCATGGAGTGGCTTCTCCGGTTCTGCGCGCGGTCAGCGGCCTAGGGCAGGGTGCAGTGGTGGCTTCTCCATCCCATCGGCCATCGCGGTCTCGGGCTCGCGGGCGTGCCACGAGTTGCCGGACGCCGGCTGCCCAGCTTGCGCCCTCGCCGTAGGATCAAGATTCAAAAACATGAGCAGCAGGAGCAAGTCTGCAGCCTACAGGTCAGCAGGAGTAAGAGCACCGCACGCTACACGCAAGCAAAAACAAGTATAGTTTATATTCCCAAATTAAATACTTGTTGGTTTAATTGATAGTATTCTTAATTTCTAATTGGTGATTTGCTATGATCATCATGCAAAATTTTAATCCGGTTTTGTACGCTAATTCAGGTAGGAAACAATGGTTCCGACTAAAAGGACAGCATGTTCGGTTGGTAGTTTCAGCCGGCTTTTTAGCCGTACCACAGCTTATTCTCTCTCATAGAACATTATTGGATCAGTCGCAATCAGCCGCAAAAACCACCAGCCGAATAGCCTAATTCTTTTTTCAATAAGGTAGATAAAGAAGGCAATGGAAGGGATGGAGAAGTGAGGCTCAAATGAAAAAAAAGGTTAGTTTCTCTTGTCCACTTTTCTAAAAGAATCTCTTTTGTGTGTTGTCGCAGCAAAATGATAAAGGGCGCCAGTCAATATGGTAATGAGTACATGACATATTTTAATGTATATCTATATATAATATTAAATATGTCATATAATTCATATTTCTTTTTTGCTGCGACAACACACAAAAGAGATTCTTTTAGAAAAGTGGACAAGAGAAACTAACCTTTTTTTTCATTTGAGCCTCACTTCTCCATCCCTTCCATTGCCTTCTTTATCTACCTTATTGAAAAAAGAATTAGGCTATTCGGCTGGTGGTTTTTGCGGCTGATTGCGACTGATCCAATAATGTTCTATGAGAGAGAATAAGCTGTGGTACGGCTAAAAAGCCGGCTGAAACTACCAACCGAACATGCTGTCCTTTTAGTCGGAACCATTGTTTCCTACCTGAATTAGCGTACAAAACCGGATTAAAATTTTGCATGATGATCATAGCAAATCACCAATTAGAAATTAAGAATACTATCAATTAAACCAACAAGTATTTAATTTGGGAATATAAACTATACTTGTTTTTGCTTGCGTGTAGCGTGCGGTGCTCTTACTCCTGCTGACCTGTAGGCTGCAGACTTGCTCCTGCTGCTCATGTTTTTGAATCTTGATCCTACGGCGAGGGCGCAAGCTGGGCAGCCGGCGTCCGGCAACTCGTGGCACGCCCGCGAGCCCCGAGACCGCGATGGCCGATGGGATGGAGAAGCCACCACTGCACCCTGCCCTAGGCCGCTGACCGCGCGCAGAACCGGAGAAGCCACTCCATGAGAGCAGGGCTAATAATACAGCCGGCTCCTGGTCGTAAGGATCTTTGCAGCTGTCTCTCAACCTAGCTCATCATTATTAATATATGGCTCAGTTGTCTTTTTCATAAAGTTTTTTGTTTTTTTAGTCTAAGTAAGTTTACAGTCTGCTTCTCCTCTCTCTCCTCTCCTCTCTCCTTCACCTTAGCGTTCAGCCTATTTGTAGCCTGTTATTATACTTGCTCTAATAGATGAGAATGCCATGCGACGCGAGTCACGCGACGCGGTGAGGAAGTCCACGATGTTCCTTCTCCGCGATGTTTCTGCTTCCATGTTGGGCTGGGTCGCTGAGGGGTGTATAAAAAATATTGGCCGCTTGGGGGGGGCGCTGCTGGCCCCTCCCCAGTTCTGACACTGATCGGTTGGGCACGCCGGCAAGAGGTCAATGTGGAGAAGGAAGTGGTGGTGGCGATCCATGAGAAAGAGAACAGGTTTTGTATGGGCAATATCGATACAAAATGGCAATAGATAAAGTCGGCCCCTAACAAGACTGTCGCTGTGGTCTTTCTTATTGGGCCTGTGTACTCACCACTCGGGTGTTTTAGGAGGACGTGGCACCCGAGCGGTGGATGGCCCCTAGACACTCGATTCACAGCGGAAACAAAAATCGAGTGTTTTTTATCCATCCAAAACTCGATTGTCATGACCATTGTATTCAGATCAAACGAACCAAAAAAATTATCCAAATAATACAAAAAATATTAAACAAACAAAACAAAAAATTAGCCAGATTATTTCTATGAAAACCAAATTGAAAAATTTTAAAGGAAAACCAAATAAAACATATAGAAATTCAAAAAAGCCAAAAAAAAGATCAGATAACTATTCAATTAATTACGACTATTCTTATTTACGAATAATCAATTTATACCGATTGAACACATACTAAAAGAATGAATCTACGTGCATATGTACGTCCATGATAGGGGCTAGCTGCTGCTGTTTCTACGCAACGTGGCACAGGGGCCGAGGTGGGCTGATGTGGCCGGGGCCAGCTGTCGCATGAATGCTGTGTTGTGCTGTGCTGCTGAGCCAGCCTACGGCCTACCGAGCGCGCACTACTGCATGTGAGCCAGCTACGGCCTAATACTCAAGGAGTACACTCGTCTGCTCGGTCTGCGGCACAGGACGGCAGGGGACACTAGTCTGAGTACTACCGACGGAAATCGAGCGCGCCGAGTGGCACCTAGATTTACTAGGTCTGTTCGTTTGTTCGATCGAGGACTTATTTCAGTTTGTTTTAACTTATTCTCTCTCACAGAATTAGTTCAAACCAGATCAAACCAGCACCAGCCCCAACCAGCCGAACAGGCTGACTGTACTTATTAGCTTATGCTTCATGTAGAGATGGATGCTCTTACTGGAGAAGGGACTTGAGATGGCTGGGAGTGGTGATCAAGCACTGAAGCACATGATCTTGTGGCTGAGTGATATTACTCCAAGCGTGGTGAATGAGTCTCGATGTGAGTTAAATCTGGAGTGTTGTCAGGTGTGTGCTCTTATTTTGTTCTAATCTTGTAATTCTGTCAACCTAGCATTGAAATACTTCAACAGGTTATTCACTACTATAAAAAATGATTAGAGGAGCCCCGTTTGCATCACGGACTGCCCATATAAATAGTTTTAGAGATGAGTGCCACTAGCAATCAATTTTAGGAAAACCATCCCTTTTTTAAAAAAAAGACAAGAGCTTTGCCATTCAATTAAAATGGAAAGCAAAGAAAGTTAAACATGCATTAAAAAAACAACACAGACTGATCACACGATGCCATCAACAAAGAGCCCAAAAAAGAGCATGGGCATAAGAAAAGAAAAGACCCCATGGCAAGTAGCAGCACCACTACTTAATTAATCATGTAGGAAAGCACGTCTTCTTTGTTGGATATCTTCTAAGAGTAGGTGCAGCAATAAGCGAATCGATCGTCACATCAGCACCATGCATACTGTAAGGAAAATAGACCCTTGGCCCATTTAGTTTGGATTTTGATGTTTGATGATCAATAAGACTAAATTGGACTAATGAATTTGCAAGTATTTGTTTTATAGTTCAATAGGATGCATGGCGGAATTGGATTGGTTTGGAATGAGAAGAAGTTGATCAACATTGAAAAGATCTTAAAAGATGTGTTGACAACCTAGAAGAGAAGAGAAGAATCCAAGACACAAGAAAGAAGAAGCCTGGACGATCAACGGACGAAGAAATAAAGGAAGGGCAGCTGCATCAGCAGCACTAGTCATGACATGTGGTGCACTGGTTGCCTCACCGGACGGGGCATCCAGAGAGCGTGCAGCGTGGGCTTCAGCAACCAGGGGCACCGGTCACACCGGTGTGCACCGGTTATGGTGCACCGGTTACGGGTTCCAGAGAGAGTTGCACGGTTGGAGAACGCCCAGAAGGGCACCGGTCGTCACCAGTGTTGCACCGGTCATGTGCACCGGTTGCACAATACTCCAACGGTCGGTTCTGATAGCACCTAACGGCTAGTCGACGTGGCGGCACCGGTCGTCGCCGGTGCAAGCACCATGGTAATCGGTGCTCATGCAAAAAGCTGCAGCTTGCCACCAACGGCTAGTTTCAACTTGGGGGCTATAAATACTTGCCCCAACCGGCCATTTGAAGTGTGGAGAAGCAAGGGAACAGACCAAGGGTGTTGCTACACCATTCTAGTGCTCTCCGTATGCATAGGGCTTAAAGGATCACTTGGTGATTAGCGTAGGTGCTTTTCCGAAGTGCTTAGGGTAGTTAGACCACACTTATGCACTTGCTCTAGGCTTAGGCTTAGTGCTTAGTGAGTTTTGCATACCTCGAAAGAAGAAGGTGCTTTGCGCGCACCGTGTTTGCACTCGGTGGGGCTTATAGTTTTGCGAGACCACACCAACCGCGTTTGTGGTGTGGTCGCCACTGTGTACCGGAGGTAACAAGGCCCACGGTGTTTTGGCCATAAGCATGATGGTGGAGATGGCGGGGAGCATCCGAGAGAGGCTTGCCGGAAGGCACATCGGAGACCCACTTGCGTGTGAGTAAGGCCCGAGGCTATCCACGGAGTTACCTGACCGAGAGCTTAGTCCTTGCGAGGGGCTCCAACGAGGACTAGAGGGAAGCTTGCGCGTTTCTCGATACCTCGGTAAAAATACCGGATTCATCAAGGGAAGTTTGCATTTGTACCTTACTCTTTAGCTTCCGCATTTATTTTGTAACCATGGTTGTGCGCTTTAATTTCCTAGCTTAGTTGATAGGATAGTTAATAGGATTGAAACCTAGGTTGCATAACTCCTTTTGCGATAGAGATAGCAACACATAGCAAAACCATAGTTGCACATTTAGACAGTTTACTTAATTGCATAGGTTTTGCTAAGGTTAGAAAAAGAGGCCATAGTTTACCAATAGAGTTTTAAGTTGTCTAATTCAACCCCCCTCTTAGACGTCATGGTCCCTTTACATACCATGGAGGACAGAGAGTGTGTAGCTTGCCACTGCTTTGGTCACCAGCTGATCACGGAAACCAAGGCACCTCTTCCACTTGAGTACCATGGAAACCAATGCATGACACTAATATATGGTCCTATGTAAATATAAAATAGTATGTAGAGTAAAGGAAGAGACTAGTTATTTGAGTACCATGCGAATGAATGCATGAAACTAATATGTGGTCCCATGTAAATATAAAATAGTATCTAGAGTAAAAGAAGATACTAGTTGTTTAGGAATTAAACTATAAACTTGTCTATTGATAACTTGTCTTGGCTTATAGCTAAGTTTTATTGCACTTGCTCTAATGCCTGCAGAGCTCCTTTGGTTGGCGAGAGGCTTTCATTTTGAAATATTCGATGAATTCTTTTCTTCCAAATGTTCCACATAATGTAGATGGTGACTCCTTTGAAAGATCGATGTTGTTTCTTAGGTTGGCTACCACTAGCTTCTTCCCACCAATCCGCAATTCATTGTAGGTTGTTTTGATGCAAATCTGACGGCAAAACTAAATGTTGCTAGGCTAGAACCTGCGATGACCAACCATCACGAGCGAAAGGACAAAGAAGGCACAGGTGCAGCCTGGTTTCTAAGGGTCTAGAGCAAAGGTCACAAGAAGTTTGATGTGGCCAGGCACGCAGAGCTAAGTTGTTAGCCATTAAGATCTTATTTTGTATGGCAGTCCAAGTAAAGAAATTGCATTTGATATCTCCTTTGGCCCAAATTAAGCTTTGCCTGAAAGAGGGTGGACACCACTTAAGTAACATTTCTAGTAGTGGTTCGTGTTACCAACTGTTCCTACAATAACATTTTTAGGGGTGGTCGAAAACCTTATCCTAAAAACCAGTTCGGCCCTACATCGTTCTCTCATATAGGCGGTGGCATACATCGTTCTCTCATATATATACGCAACTAATCCGTGCTACATGTTGCGTTGTTAGGGTACCTGCAGAAAGTTCATTTAAGCCCAAACCAACAATAAATATATCACACATTGCAGCAAGTGAATCTACCCACTCTCACATATGCATACCCATATGCACATATGTAGTGTACACACCCATTCATCGTCCTATTGACGGCATCGTCCCGAAGACGGCAAAACCCCACATGCGGACTTCTATACGAACATGTGTATAACATGTAAGTATTTCAGTACCATATAAGCACTCCCCTAGATTGGTTGTTGTCCAATCGTGCACTCACAACTCACACTTGCCTAGGCGTAGATGCGGAATCAAAATCTATCGACATATATGGCTAACTCATATATGAAGGCTACCTCCACCATTAGACCACAGGGTAGCATATTGCGGTCATCACACATCCATACCTTGGCTTTGAGCGTAGATGCAAAATTAAACCCCCAAGTTAGTACTTAAATAAGCCACCTAGAGTCCTTAACTGGGCATAAAGGATATGACCATTGTCACACACTTAAGTTTCAGAACTGTTTCCAAAACACCTATATAACTATAAGTTGGCAATCAGTTTGGTAAAACAAAACTTTTTTTGTTTTAAATACCCACATGAAGAGTAACATGCTAAACCTGGCTCCGATGCCAGCTGTAACAGAACCACCCAATTTATACAAGCTTAAGCAAGGAAATCACCCGCCAGAGCAGATAGATTAACGCACTTGAGCTCGCATAAACCCGGTAGTCCGTGAAATCACGAAGGATTTCAAACTTTTTCCACAATACAGCCAAGATCGTACTTAGTTCAGCAATCACCATTCATGCGCATACATAAGTTCGCACATAGTTCAAATACCTCGGAGTTCGGAATAAAAATTATTACAAACCAAGTTCGGAAAGTAGCGGAAGCAAATTGTTTTGAACCCACACACACACTTAGTTCGGATTACAGTGCCAACTTCTGGTCATGTCCGACAAAAGCAAAGCGACGATAGAGAGTGACCATGCCCTTGGTCTATGCATCGCCCATCACTGGGTAGAGGCAGTTAATACAATAACCATAGTACATCTGTCCATCTGCAAAACAACATGGGATAAAATCCTGAGTACGAGAATGTACTCAGCTAGACTTACCCGTCATAACTGAAAATAAATAGACTCCAAGGAGTATGAAAGGCTTTATAGTGGGGCTAGCTTGACTCTTGTTGCAAAAGCAATTATTACTTGTAAGCAATTGAATCTTTTAGCATCAGGTTAATCCTTATTAACCTACCATCTAGGTTTGCACCTGAACTAAGGCAATCATGTGATTAAGACAATCAGCTGTAGCCATATCATAATGTGTACTTTCAGTATGATCACCATACTGCTCGTAGCCATCTCGATGTTTCATATACATTACTACGATGATGTGGCTCAAGTCAAGTGCTCACTATCCAGGAGCGATGGCAATTCGAATCGATTCCTAACCAACTGGTGATTTATTCCTCACACAAACCACACTCACCCGCTAAAGTGAGCTACAGGTCACCATGGCACTATTCAGGTGTAACGTCGCGGGTTGGACAGGAGCCACCACATCCAAGGGCCGACCGACTGCCAAGAAGGGTCCAGGACTTTAAACACCTGACCCCACTTGAGCTCACCATCGCGCCCCTGTCTACCCCCATACAGCTCCAACATGATGTGCTGCGGTCCACTCTCGGCCTGAATAGTGTTGGGCTTCGCGGTCGGAACGACTTACCCGGCCAGCTAAATGTGAGGCATGCGTTCAACATGACTTGAGGGATGCACAACGGTACGGTCCTTAATCGACACAAACGGGGATAGCTCCACACCCAAGGCCTCCATGCCTTGTTGCTTCTCTATCACATTCTCGCCCGGTCTCCATTTCCTTATCAATACATGGTTATTTTCCCACGATAGCAAATATAGCCAACCATGACCAAGTATCCACCTATCTTGCCGGTGACAGGAGATCACTCGACTCTACCGACTAAGCAGGGCTAAGCATTTTATTCGATCCTACACCTACTTAGGATTCAGGGGATATATATATATATATATATATATATATATATATATATATATATATATATATATATATTGGACAAGGATGGAATATAATGCAGCAAGAATTTTCACTCAACTCCTATCACTTAATGCATCAAACATATCTAGATACTCAATTGTATTTTGCAAAACATGGGAGGCTTAGAATGCTCCGGGGCTTGCCTTTCTCAAAGGAGCTAGGTCGATGATCTGGGCACTCCTACAGATCTTCCTCGGCGGCCTCTTCCTCGACTGGCACCTCCTGTGCCTGCTCCTCGGACTCCTCGAGAACTAGATTCGGGGTCTCCTCCTGCGATCCTGTATGATGCAGATGCAGGTATGAATACGAAGGATGCAAGGAGTGTATACAAGGGAGCATGATGGTATGATGATATGGGTGCTTGTTGGTGAATGAACAATTTCCATTTAACTCTTCTACAAGGTAGTCAACATCATCTAAGAACACGTACTACAAGCACATGTCATCTACTTCATTCTCTTCTACTATACTAACTACTAGCATACACATTACAAACACCACTACTGCTAGCAACACTACTTTTACCAAAAGTATAGCAGACTACTCATATGGACATGCCAAGGTGCTTCAAAGATACACCAAAGCATTCTCATATATACTATTTCACATGAAATGATAAGTCACCTTTTTATTTCATTAATTAGGGTTACACATGAACATGCATCACTAGTGCTCATAAAAATCTAAGAAAATTACAGTAGCCTACTTATGCTTACTGGAACCCACCATAAAAATTTCACAGCATTTGCTTAAGTATTTTACCCTACGCAAAAATGACAAGCTATGATGAATAAATGAGCATGAAAGTACTTTGCACTATGAAAAGTATCAAACAACAGATTTAGTATTTTTTCCCATGATCTACATAGTCTACAAACAACAACAACAACAACAACAATATCCTTTTATCCCAAGCAAGTTGGGGTAGGCTAGAGCTGAAACCCAAAAGAAACAAGGAAAAGAGAAACACAAAATAAAAGGCACGAGACAGAAGGAAGAGTTAGGGGAAACAGAAAAAGAGACAAAAGTCACTGTTCTGTCACGTTAATTGCTAGTCTCCAAGCTCTCCTATCCATAGCTAATTCCTTAGGGATATTCCACTCCTTAAGGTCTCTCTTAACCGACTCGTCCCAAGTTAGTTTAGGTCGGCCTCTACCTCTCTTTACATTATCGATCGGCACTATGAAAAGTATCAAACAACAGATTTAGTATTTTTTCCCATGATCTACATAGT
>JAHUYU010000835.1:0-18213 GCA_030439765.1 Tripidium arundinaceum | reverse complement strand
CTATCAGAGAGGGTGGTATCGTACCGGTTTGGATAGCAGCCCAAAATCTGCCTAGGCAGGGCACCGCCGATGATGGTGATCTTGTGGGTCCAGGTGTATCCCTCTGCAGAGCTTTGGTTGATCGATTGATACATAGCTGCTTTTTCATGGTTATGAACCTTTCCTATTTTTGTCGCTTCACTTGACTAGTGAGAGGTGTCTTTCTTCTCTTTCCCCTAGGTTGGATAAGGATCCGGCCGGTGGCCGTTGAGGCAAGGCACGAGAGGGAGTTGTCCTTGTCGCCTAGAGAGCGAGAGTGTGGAAAGATGTGTGGTGATGATGTGTGGCCATGGATGGGGTGGATGGATGGATAGTGGGTTAAAACTTGAGAAACAAATATCAAATATTGATAAGAACTTGCATAGGAAAACTACTGCCATATATATAGGCCTTTTTCTCTTACTCTTGCATACCACTTACCACAAAGCAAAAGCAAAGTATAGAGTGGGGGCCAGTGGCCAATACAAATCATACTGAAAATTGTTTAGCAGGTGACGAGCCCAAGTACGACTACTAGGGCGATAGATGGGAGGACTAGAGAGTCTTGTCCTATGCTCAAGCTTGCCTAAGGAGATGGAGCCTTTGCCCATTGATGCACCTTTCTGATGCTATTCTGGATGCTGTGTGTTGAGTGATTCTGCCAAGTGGCGATGTAATAATTGGGGTAAACCTCTCTATTGTACCCTTCTAAGACAGGTATTCGATGTATGAATTGTGATATCGACTGAGATTCGATAATGTGATGGCATGATCTCCTGGGACTATCACATTATGATTTGTATCTATGGATTTCCCTTCGTGGAAATCGTGGATCGTTTCAGGGAGGCTTCTCATTTGACTTAATTTGTGCAAATTGGCATTTGAGGCCATTTTTATGACTTTCACTCATATGCACAAATTAAGGGGGAGCTCTATCTATATCATTTGATTCAAAAGCTTATTTTTTTTAATCTTTTGTAAGCTTTAATCGGGGTTGTCATCAATCACAAAAGGGGGAGATTGTAAGTGCATCTAGCCCTTTTGTGGGTTTTGGATGATTGAATGACAACACGATTAAAGGACTAACAAGTTTGCTAAGTGTTGAACAAGTAATTTATTATATGCAAACTTGATGATGTTCCATATTGTGTTGAAATGAAAAGCCAAAATGATGTGTTATTGTAAAGGCAATATAGCTCAAGCATAAGACAACAATGCAAATGAAATTCAAGTGATGGCTGATATATATTGTGGGACAATTATGGTTCATATGAAAGCAAGTATATTTTAATTGGTATATGAGACATGAGGTCTTGCATATGGAATGGTCTCATATAAAGAGCTTACTATGGAATCAATATTGATAAAGATGGTTTTCATCATATGGAATTCATTGTATGCTTAATGTGATTCAAATCATAGTATGACTTGGATTTTCTTGAGAAGGTGAAGATAGCAAGGAAAGAGCTTCCAAGGACCAAGTGTAGGTGAAGGGCAAGCGACGGCTTGGGCGCCGAAGGACCATGGCTATGGTGAAGAAGAGAGTACTTTCATTTAATCTATCATTGATCAAGTGAAAGGAGGTTATATTATGAGAAGGATCAAATCATTGTTGGATCATTTGATGAAAGTGACTTGGTGCATTTGGATTCATTCACACGTATGGAATTGGACCAAGTCACATGCTCAAGATGGCTATGCTCAAGCAATAATCAAAATGAACATGTTGGCATTCCCTATCAATGAAGATTGAAAGTTATGGCATGTGTTTGAAGAAGGTGAACTCAAGCGGACTAAATTCGTTTTTATTTAAACTTGAGTTGATAGGCATGCCGTACTATTAAGAGGGATACAACATGATGATAGTTGATTGTCTAAAAGTGCTGAAGTCAACCCATGTGAGGTTTGAGAGAGAGTGCCACGAGGACTAACAAAAGTGGGGCTGAGTCTGGTAATATCGGACCGGTTCGGTATGAGTCCTGTGCTCAGTTTTAGCTTGGGATTTCTGGGTTAGCTGTCTAGAATTTCTAAGAATAGGTTCTCTGTCACTTTGGACTAGTTGTTCACACCGGACCAGTCCAGTGTGCATACTTGACTAGTCCGGTATGTGTCAACCGAGTCCCAATGGCTAGTAACAGCTAGTTTCGAATGTGTGCGGTATTTATACCCCCAAGCCTCCACCTTTGGGGCTGCTGATTCTGGTGCTTCCCTTACACATTTTAGAGCATTTGAGACACTCCTCACACTTCTCTTTATGAGAATTGAGCCCTAGGGTTGGATTCATTTGGTGGGTTTGAGTGAAATTCAAAAAGAGAGCAAAGCCAACACTTGAGCACCTGAGGTGTTCTTCGATCTTGCGATTCGCATTTGTTACTCTTGGAGCTCACTCCTAGACGGCTAGGAGTCGCCGGAGAGCAACCAAGGATTGTGGTGTGCCTCAACAAGTTTGTGAAGGCTTCGATTCCGCCTCCGCAAGGGAAGGAATAAAACTAGTGGATTGAGGGAAGCGTTTGAAAGAGACTGCGGCTCAAGTGGATCCCGGAGTGGTCACTCATTGCCTCAACGGAGAGTAGGACTCGAGGGAGTCCGAACTTCAGTAAAACAAATATCGTGTCTCATTTCATTTCAATTTGATATTTGTATTTGCCTCGATCTACTTGGGTTGTGTGTGTTTGTGCAGGTACATTTGGTATCACAAATCCCTAGTAGGCCCCTGCAATTGTGGTGTGAAAGTTGGAATCAAAAGAGACAAGTTTCAGCTGAGGACTTGCTGTGCCCGTGAATACCGGACCGGTCCGGTAGGCACACCGGACCAGTCCGGTTTGCACCCCTGTGCTGAAATTTGTTAATTGTTGTTCTAATTAATTGTGTTGCAGGTGTTTGGCTTCTAAGCTTGTTTGATAACCTTTGTGCACTTAGTGTATTATATTTGAGGGGTTTTTTACTCTGATTTGGGATTTCCAAGTCCCCTTCTAACGGTTTCCGCATTTTAAGTTATAAATTTTCAGAAACGCCTATTCACACCCCTCTAGGCGACATCCTTGAGTCCTTTCACGAGCCATACAATGTTTGGAAATCTATATTTTAGTTAATGAGCAATCAAACACTGTGTTTGATCTCTAGGATGGAACAAACCTTAAGTGTACTTTCAGGAGAGGGGTAGATAGCCGGCTGATGAACCTTTGGTTAGAAGTGATGCAACTGGCTTCTACCAATGTGTTCACTGATGATGATGACTCTTTAATATGGATGTTTAATTCAAGCACAGAAAACAACTCAGACGACAAAACCTCTCCAGAAAGCAACACCCACACCCTCAACGCTTTACATCATCCACTCCTCTCTCAACTTCAGAAAACTGACCCAGTTTCCCTGCTCAAACACATTCCCCATAGAAGAGAGATCCACCAAGAGATCCTTTGCCCCAACTGGTACACCAGAGCTCCAGTCCAGCACCATCTTGGACAAACATTTGTCTTCCCAGTCCTCCACTTGTTTCAGCCAAGCCTTTGCGGTCTTGTTGCCAACACTTTCAGCGACATCAACTTGGTATGGAACTCCACCCTCTTCTCTGCGGGACATAGGATAGTCCACCCTTGCAACATGCCCAGAATCATTGACAGCAGTAACTGCTCGTTTTTCCAAGTGGTACACTGAAAACAAAGACTTCCTTAATTTCCATAGCCCCCCACAGGGCTGCAGAACAAACATATTCTCTGCTATGAATTTCTTATTACTCAGCCACATCTGCCCTATCGATAAGAAATCCATCCCTACATTTCTACTCAGGATTTCAGATAAGCTACACCACAGCTATTTGGCAACCACACAATCAAAAAAGAGATGACTAACAGATTCTTTCTCCTCACAAAACAAGCAAGACATGTCATCTACCTTCCTACACACACTAAGGTTGTCTCTAGTTAGCACCTTGTTTTTAGATAGAAGCTATAAGAAAAAATTGCACTCTAGGTGGATTCTTCATATTCCAAACAGTAGGCACATGAACCGGCATAACACCTCTGAAATTGATGATTTTATAGAGGGACTGTGAAGAATAAACTCCATTTGAATTAAACATCCATATTAAAGAGTCATCATCATCAGTGAACACATTGGTAGAAGCCAGTTGCATCACTTCTAACCAAAGGTTCATCAGCCGGCTATCTACCCCTCTCCTGAAAGTACACTTAAGGTTTGTTCCATCCTAGAGATCAAACACAGTGTTTGATTGCTCATTAACTAAAATATAGATTTCCAAACATTGTATGGCTCGTGAAAGGACTCAAGGATGTCGCCTAGAGGGGTGTGAATAGGCGTTTCTGAAAATTTATAACTTAAAATGCGGAAACCGTTAGAAGGGGACTTGGAAATCCCAAATCAGAGTAAAAAACCCCTCAAATATAATACACTAAGTGCACAAAGGTTATCAAACAAGCTTAGAAGCCAAACACCTGCAACACAATTAATTAGAACAACAATTAACAAATTTCAGCACAGGGGTGCAAACCGGACTGGTCCGGTGTGCCTACCGGACCGGTCCGGTATTCACGGGCACAGCAAGTCCTCAGCTGAAACTTGTCTCTTTTGATTCCAACTTTCACACCACAATTGCAGGGGCCTACTAGGGATTTGTGATACCAAATGTACCTGCACAAACACACACAACCCAAGTAGATCGAGGCAAATACAAATATCAAATTGAAATGAAATGAGACACGATATTTGTTTTACTGAAGTTCGGACTCCCTCGAGTCCTACTCTCCGTTGAGGCAATGAGTGACCACTCCGGGATCCACTTGAGCCGCAGTCTCTTTCAAACGCTTCCCTCAATCCACTAGTTTTATTCCTTCCCTTGCGGAGGCGGAATCGAAGCCTTCACAAACTTGTTGAGGCACACCACAATCCTTGGTTGCTCTCCGGCGACTCCTAGCCGTCTAGGAGTGAGCTCCAAGAGTAACAAATGCGAATCGCAAGATCGAAGAACACCTCAGGTGCTCAAGTGTTGGCTTTGCTCTCTTTTTGAATTTCACTCAAACCCACCAAATGAATCCAACCCTAGGGCTCAATTCTCATAAAGAGAAGTGTGAGGAGTGTCTCAAATGCTCTAAAATGTGTAAGGGAAGCACCAGAATCAGCAGCCCCAAAGGTGGAGGCTTGGGGGTATAAATACCGCACACATTCGAAACTAGCTGTTACTAGCCATTGGGACTCGGTTGACACATACCGGACTAGTCAAGTATGCACACTGGACTGGTCCGGTGTGAACAACTAGTCCAAAGTGACAGAGAACCTATTCTTAGAAATTCTAGACAGCTAACCCAGAAATCCCAAGCTAAAACTGAGCACAGGACTCATACCGAACCGGTCCGATATTACCAGACTCAGCCCCACTTTTGTTAGTCCTCGTGGCACTCTCTCTCAAACCTCACATGGGTTGACTTCAGCACTTTTAGACAATCAACTATCATCATGTTGTATCCCTCTTAATAGTACGGCATGCCTATCAACTCAAGTTTAAATAAAAACGAATTTAGTCCGCTTGAGTTCACCTTCTTCAAACACATGCCATAACTTTCAATCTTCATTGATAGGGAATGCCAACATGTTCATTTTGATTATTGCTTGAGCATAGCCATCTTGAGCATGTGACTTGGTCCAATTCCATACGTGTGAATGAATCCAAATGCACCAAGTCACTTTCATCAAATGATCCAACAATGATTTGATCCTTCTCATAATATAACCTCCTTTCACTTGATCAATGATAGATTAAATGAAAGTACTCTCTTCTTCACCATAGCCATGGTCCTTCGGCGCCCAAGCCGTCGCTTGCCCTTCACCTACACTTGGTCCTTGGAAGCTCTTTCCTTGCTATCTTCACCTTCTCAAGAAAATCCAAGTCATACTATGATTTGAATCACATTAAGCATACAATGAATTCCATATGATGAAAACCATCTTTATCAATATTGATTCCATAGTAAGCTCTTTATATGAGACCATTCCATATGCAAGACCTCATGTCTCATATACCAATTAAAATATACTTGCTTTCATATGAACCATAATTGTCCCACAATATATATCAGCCATCACTTGAATTTCATTTGCATTGTTGTCTTATGCTTGAGCTATATTGCCTTTACAATAACACATCATTTTGGCTTTTCATTTCAACACAATATGGAACATCATCAAGTTTGCATATAATAAATTACTTGTTCAACACTTAGCAAACTTGTTAGTCCTTTAATCGTGTTGTCATTCAATCATCCAAAACCCACAAAAGGGCTAGATGCACTTACAATCTCCCCCTTTTGTGATTGATGACAACCCCGATTAAAGCTTACAAAAGATTAAAAAAAATAAGCTTTTGAATCAAATGATATAGATAGAGCTCCCCCTTAATTTGTGCATATGAGTGAAAGTCATAAAAATGGCCTCAAATGCCAATTTGCACAAATTAAGTCAAATGAGAAGCCTCCCTGAAACGATCCACGATTTCCACGAAGGGAAATCCATAGATACAAATCATAATGTGATAGTCCCAGGAGATCATGCCATCACATTATCGAATCTCAGTCGATATCACAATTCATACATCGAATACCTGTCTTAGAAGGGTACAATAGAGAGGTTTACCCCAATTATTACATCGCCACTTGGCAGAATCACTCAACACACAGCATCCAGAATAGCATCAGAAAGGTGCATCAATGGGCAAAGGCTCCATCTCCTTAGGCAAGCTTGAGCATAGGACAAGACTCTCTAGTCCTCCCATCTATCGCCCTAGTAGTCGTACTTGGGCTCGTCACCTGCTAAACAATTTTCAGTATGATTTGTATTGGCCACTGGCCCCCACTCTATACTTTGCTTTTGCTTTGTGGTAAGTGGTATGCAAGAGTAAGAGAAAAAGGCCTATATATATGGCAGTAGTTTTCCTATGCAAGTTCTTATCAATATTTGATATTTGTTTCTCAAGTTTTAACCCACTATCCATCCATCCACCCCATCCATGGCCACACATCATCACCACACATCTTTCCACACTCTCGCTCTCTAGGCGACAAGGACAACTCCCTCTCGTGCCTTGCCTCAACGGCCACCGGCCGGATCCTTATCCAACCTAGGGGAAAGAGAAGAAAGACACCTCTCACTAGTCAAGTGAAGCGACAAAAATAGGAAAGGTTCATAACCATGAAAAAGCAGCTATGTATCAATCGATCAACCAAAGCTCTGCAGAGGGATACACCTGGACCCACAAGATCACCATCATCGGCGGTGCCCTGCCTAGGCAGATTTTGGGCTGCTATCCAAACCGGTACGATACCACCCTGCCACTCAGCCCTGAGTCGCCCCGGAATCCACCGGCGTGCTAAGACTGTGAAACATAGTACCGGGCCTCCAAAAGGGTCACCATGCGGTCTCGGGAGGGTTAGAGGATACGCCCTTTCCTCCCTACACTATCAACTACAACCTAGCAGTAGTGGTATCGCCCTAGTTAGATCACATCCCAAAGGTGGAGACCTAGGAGGCTGAAGCTAGAGGTGTGCTGCAATTTGCTTGAGTGTCCTGGTGTCCTTCCTCCTAGCTTCCCTCTCCTCATGTTGCCTAGTCCGTACTACATTCATATTGTTGCACATCCCAAAGATGGCACTAAAGAACTTGTAGACGAGAGAAGGTGGTGACCTAGACTCATCACAGCGTGAAGAAGAATGGGAGCGAGCATGTGGTAGAGAACCAGCGCCTACACCACCGGGAGGTCCTTCCTGCTGCTGCGGCTGGAGGTGCATCTATCTCTGTCAAGTCAGCTATGATCCTGTAGGGCTTATGAGCATAATCATAAGTGAATGTGTGCCCTATCACCTGCTCAATCATATGCATAATGTAAGGTCCATAGCCACAGCCCATGAGTGGGCTCTCTCCCACACTCTTGATCTAACACCAAATGAAATCAAACACGCTGAAGGGTTGTGCATCTAGTGCCATCCTGTTGAGCAGATTTCTGGAATAAGCTGCTATGGTTCCTTTGTCACCTTTCTTGTAGGCAATAGTCTTCCTGAACATCATGTTCAGGTAATTGTAAGTGGGGTGATGATGTGTGGCCATGGATGGGGTGGATGGATGGATAGTGGGTTAAAACTTGAGAAACAAATATCAAATATTGATAAGAACTTGCATAGGAAAACTACTGCCATATATATAGGCCTTTTTCTCTTACTCTTGCATACCACTTACCACAAAGCAAAAGCAAAGTATAGAGTGGGGGCCAGTGGCCAATACAAATCATACTGAAAATTGTTTAGCAGGTGACGAGCCCAAGTACGACTACTAGGGCGATAGATGGGAGGACTAGAGAGTCTTGTCCTATGCTCAAGCTTGCCTAAGGAGATGGAGCCTTTGCCCATTGATGCACCTTTCTGATGCTATTCTGGATGCTGTGTGTTGAGTGATTCTGCCAAGTGGCGATGTAATAATTGGGGTAAACCTCTCTATTGTACCCTTCTAAGACAGGTATTCGATGTATGAATTGTGATATCGACTGAGATTCGATAATGTGATGGCATGATCTCCTGGGACTATCACATTATGATTTGTATCTATGGATTTCCCTTCGTGGAAATCGTGGATCGTTTCAGGGAGGCTTCTCATTTGACTTAATTTGTGCAAATTGGCATTTGAGGCCATTTTTATGACTTTCACTCATATGCACAAATTAAGGGGGAGCTCTATCTATATCATTTGATATTAAATTCAAAAGCTTATTTTTTTTAATCTTTTGTAAGCTTTAATCGGGGTTGTCATCAATCACAAAAGGGGGAGATTGTAAGTGCATCTAGCCCTTTTGTGGGTTTTGGATGATTGAATGACAACACGATTAAAGGACTAACAAGTTTGCTAAGTGTTGAACAAGTAATTTATTATATGCAAACTTGATGATGTTCCATATTGTGTTGAAATGAAAAGCCAAAATGATGTGTTATTGTAAAGGCAATATAGCTCAAGCATAAGACAACAATGCAAATGAAATTCAAGTGATGGCTGATATATATTGTGGGACAATTATGGTTCATATGAAAGCAAGTATATTTTAATTGGTATATGAGACATGAGGTCTTGCATATGGAATGGTCTCATATAAAGAGCTTACTATGGAATCAATATTGATAAAGATGGTTTTCATCATATGGAATTCATTGTATGCTTAATGTGATTCAAATCATAGTATGACTTGGATTTTCTTGAGAAGGTGAAGATAGCAAGGAAAGAGCTTCCAAGGACCAAGTGTAGGTGAAGGGCAAGCGACGGCTTGGGCGCCGAAGGACCATGGCTATGGTGAAGAAGAGAGTACTTTCATTTAATCTATCATTGATCAAGTGAAAGGAGGTTATATTATGAGAAGGATCAAATCATTGTTGGATCATTTGATGAAAGTGACTTGGTGCATTTGGATTCATTCACACGTATGGAATTGGACCAAGTCACATGCTCAAGATGGCTATGCTCAAGCAATAATCAAAATGAACATGTTGGCATTCCCTATCAATGAAGATTGAAAGTTATGGCATGTGTTTGAAGAAGGTGAACTCAAGCGGACTAAATTCGTTTTTATTTAAACTTGAGTTGATAGGCATGCCGTACTATTAAGAGGGATACAACATGATGATAGTTGATTGTCTAAAAGTGCTGAAGTCAACCCATGTGAGGTTTGAGAGAGAGTGCCACGAGGACTAACAAAAGTGGGGCTGAGTCTGGTAATATCGGACCGGTTCGGTATGAGTCCTGTGCTCAGTTTTAGCTTGGGATTTCTGGGTTAGCTGTCTAGAATTTCTAAGAATAGGTTCTCTGTCACTTTGGACTAGTTGTTCACACCGGACCAGTCCAGTGTGCATACTTGACTAGTCCGGTATGTGTCAACCGAGTCCCAATGGCTAGTAACAGCTAGTTTCGAATGTGTGCGGTATTTATACCCCCAAGCCTCCACCTTTGGGGCTGCTGATTCTGGTGCTTCCCTTACACATTTTAGAGCATTTGAGACACTCCTCACACTTCTCTTTATGAGAATTGAGCCCTAGGGTTGGATTCATTTGGTGGGTTTGAGTGAAATTCAAAAAGAGAGCAAAGCCAACACTTGAGCACCTGAGGTGTTCTTCGATCTTGCGATTCGCATTTGTTACTCTTGGAGCTCACTCCTAGACGGCTAGGAGTCGCCGGAGAGCAACCAAGGATTGTGGTGTGCCTCAACAAGTTTGTGAAGGCTTCGATTCCGCCTCCGCAAGGGAAGGAATAAAACTAGTGGATTGAGGGAAGCGTTTGAAAGAGACTGCGGCTCAAGTGGATCCCGGAGTGGTCACTCATTGCCTCAACGGAGAGTAGGACTCGAGGGAGTCCGAACTTCAGTAAAAACAAATATCGTGTCTCATTTCATTTCAATTTGATATTTGTATTTGCCTCGATCTACTTGGGTTGTGTGTGTTTGTGCAGGTACATTTGGTATCACAACTCCCTAGTAGGCCCCTGCAATTGTGGTGTGAAAGTTGGAATCAAAAGAGACAAGTTTCAGCTGAGGACTTGCTGTGCCCGTGAATACCGGACCGGTCCGGTAGGCACACCGGACCAGTCCGGTTTGCACCCCTGTGCTGAAATTTGTTAATTGTTGTTCTAATTAATTGTGTTGCAGGTGTTTGGCTTCTAAGCTTGTTTGATAACCTTTGTGCACTTAGTGTATTATATTTGAGGGGTTTTTTACTCTGATTTGGGATTTCCAAGTCCCCTTCTAACGGTTTCCGCATTTTAAGTTATAAATTTTCAGAAACGCCTATTCACACCCCTCTAGGCGACATCCTTGAGTCCTTTCACGAGCCATACAATGTTTGGAAATCTATATTTTAGTTAATGAGCAATCAAACACTGTGTTTGATCTCTAGGATGGAACAAACCTTAAGTGTACTTTCAGGAGAGGGGTAGATAGCCGGCTGATGAACCTTTGGTTAGAAGTGATGCAACTGGCTTCTACCAATGTGTTCACTGATGATGATGACTCTTTAATATGGATGTTTAATTCAAATGGAGTTTATTCTTCACAGTCCCTCTATAAAATCATCAATTTCAGAGGTGTTATGCCGGTTCATGTGCCTACTGTTTGGAATATGAAGAATCCACCTAGAGTGCAATTTTTTTCTTATAGCTTCTATCTAAAAAACAAGGTGCTAACTAGAGACAACCTTAGTGTGTGTAGGAAGGTAGATGACATGTCTTGCTTGTTTTGTGAGGAGAAAGAATCTGTTAGTCATCTCTTTTTTGATTGTGTGGTTGCCAAATAGCTGTGGTGTAGCTTATCTGAAATCCTGAGTAGAAATGTAGGGATGGATTTCTTATCGATAGGGCAGATGTGGCTGAGTAATAAGAAATTCATAGCAGAGAATATGTTTTGTTCTGCAGCCCTGTGGGGGGCTATGGAAATTAAGGAAGTCTTTGTTTTCAGTGTACCACTTGGAAAAAACGAGCAGTTACTGCTGTCAATGATTCTGGGCATGTTGCAAGGGTGGGACTATCCTATGTCCCGCAGAGAAGAGGGTGGAGTTCCATACCAAGTTGATGTCGCTGAAAGTGTTGGCAACAAGACCGCAAAGGCTTGGCTGAAACAAGTGGAGGACTGGGAAGACAAATGTTTGTCCAAGATGGTGCTGGACTGGAGCTCTGGTGTACCAGTTGGGGCAAAGGATCTCTTGGTGGATCTCTCTTCTATGGGGAATGTGTTTGAGCAGGGGAAACTGGGTCAGTTTTTCTGAAGTTGAGAGAGGAGTGGATGATGTAAAGCGTTGAGGGTGTGGGTGTTGCTTTCTGGAGAGGTTTTTGTCGTCTGAGTTGTTTTCTGTGCTTGAATGTTGGGTTCATACCCAGATGCTGTAAACTTTGGTCCTTATTATAATGCAATGGCCGGGGCATGGCCCCTAAAACTCTAAAAAAAAAATGTCCCTAAAACTCTAAAAAAAATGTCTAGTCATTGGACTCATTTCCCCCTGTTTGCATTTCTTATAAATTCTATAATAATGGTCATGTGTAACTTGTAGAACTGGAACCTAACGTGCAAATTTTTGTCCTGGTAAATGATAGGCCATAGCAAAAACCTCTCCAGAAAGCAACACCCACACACCCTCAACGCTTTACACATCATCCACTCCTCCTCTCAACTTCAGAAAACTGACCCCAGTTTCCCTGCTCAAAACACATTCCCCATAGAAGAGAGATCCACCAAGAGATCCTTTGCCCCAACTGGTACACCAGAGCTCCAGTCCAGCACCATCTTGGACAAACATTTGTCTTCCCCAGTCCTCCACTTGTTTCAGCCAAGCCTTTGCGGTCTTGTTGCCAACACTTTCAGCGACATCAACTTGGTATGGAACTCCACCCTCTTCTCTGCGGGACATAGGATAGTCCACCCTTGCAACATGCCCAGAATCATTGACAGCAGTAACTGCTCGTTTTTTTCCAAGTGGTACACTGAAAACAAAGACTTCCTTAATTTCCATAGCCCCCCACAGGGCTGCAGAAACAAAACATATTCTCTGCTATGAATTTCTTATTACTCAGCCACATCTGCCCTATCGATAAGAAATCCATCCCTACATTTCTACTCAGGATTTCAGATAAGCTACACCACAGCTATTTGGCAACCACACAATCAAAAAAGAGATGACTAACAGATTCTTTCTCCTCACAAAACAAGCAAGACATGTCATCTACCTTCCTACACACACTAAGGTTGTCTCTAGTTAGCACCTTGTTTTTAGATAGAAGCTATAAGAAAAAATTGCACTCTAGGTGGATTCTTCATATTCCAAACAGTAGGCACATGAACCGGCATAACACCTCTGAAATTGATGATTTTTATAGAGGGACTGTGAAGAATAAACTCCATTTGAATTAAACATCCATATTAAAGAGTCATCATCATCAGTGAACACATTGGTAGAAGCCAGTTGCATCACTTCTAACCAAAGGTTCATCAGCCGGCTATCTACCCCTCTCCTGAAAGTACACTTAAGGTTTGTTCCATCCTAGAGATCAAACACAGTGTTTGATTGCTCATTAACTAAAATATAGATTTCCAAACATTGTATGGCTCGTGAAAGGACTCAAGGATGTCGCCTAGAGGGGTGTGAATAGGCGTTTCTGAAAATTTATAACTTAAAATGCGGAAGGAAACCGTTAGAAGGGGACTTGGAAATCCCAAATCAGAGTAAAAAAACCCCTCAAATATAATACACTAAGTGCACAAAGGTTATCAAACAAGCTTAGAAGCCAAACACCTGCAACACAATTAATTAGAACAACAATTAACAAATTTCAGCACAGGGGTGCAAACCGGACTGGTCCGGTGTGCCTACCGGACCGGTCCGGTATTCACGGGCACAGCAAGTCCTCAGCTGAAACTTGTCTCTTTTGATTCCAACTTTCACACCACAATTGCAGGGGCCTACTAGGGAGTTGTGATACCAAATGTACCTGCACAAACACACACAACCCAAGTAGATCGAGGCAAATACAAATATCAAATTGAAATGAAATGAGACACGATATTTGTTTTACTGAAGTTCGGACTCCCTCGAGTCCTACTCTCCGTTGAGGCAATGAGTGACCACTCCGGGATCCACTTGAGCCGCAGTCTCTTTCAAACGCTTCCCTCAATCCACTAGTTTTATTCCTTCCCTTGCGGAGGCGGAATCGAAGCCTTCACAAACTTGTTGAGGCACACCACAATCCTTGGTTGCTCTCCGGCGACTCCTAGCCGTCTAGGAGTGAGCTCCAAGAGTAACAAATGCGAATCGCAAGATCGAAGAACACCTCAGGTGCTCAAGTGTTGGCTTTGCTCTCTTTTTGAATTTCACTCAAACCCACCAAATGAATCCAACCCTAGGGCTCAATTCTCATAAAGAGAAGTGTGAGGGAGTGTCTCAAATGCTCTAAAATGTGTAAGGGAAGCACCAGAATCAGCAGCCCCAAAGGTGGAGGCTTGGGGGTATAAATACCGCACACATTCGAAACTAGCTGTTACTAGCCATTGGGACTCGGTTGACACATACCGGACTAGTCAAGTATGCACACTGGACTGGTCCGGTGTGAACAACTAGTCCAAAGTGACAGAGAACCTATTCTTAGAAATTCTAGACAGCTAACCCAGAAATCCCAAGCTAAAACTGAGCACAGGACTCATACCGAACCGGTCCGATATTACCAGACTCAGCCCCACTTTTGTTAGTCCTCGTGGCACTCTCTCTCAAACCTCACATGGGTTGACTTCAGCACTTTTAGACAATCAACTATCATCATGTTGTATCCCTCTTAATAGTACGGCATGCCTATCAACTCAAGTTTAAATAAAAACGAATTTAGTCCGCTTGAGTTCACCTTCTTCAAACACATGCCATAACTTTCAATCTTCATTGATAGGGAATGCCAACATGTTCATTTTGATTATTGCTTGAGCATAGCCATCTTGAGCATGTGACTTGGTCCAATTCCATACGTGTGAATGAATCCAAATGCACCAAGTCACTTTCATCAAATGATCCAACAATGATTTGATCCTTCTCATAATATAACCTCCTTTCACTTGATCAATGATAGATTAAATGAAAGTACTCTCTTCTTCACCATAGCCATGGTCCTTCGGCGCCCAAGCCGTCGCTTGCCCTTCACCTACACTTGGTCCTTGGAAGCTCTTTCCTTGCTATCTTCACCTTCTCAAGAAAATCCAAGTCATACTATGATTTGAATCACATTAAGCATACAATGAATTCCATATGATGAAAACCATCTTTATCAATATTGATTCCATAGTAAGCTCTTTATATGAGACCATTCCATATGCAAGACCTCATGTCTCATATACCAATTTAAAATATACTTGCTTTCATATGAACCATAATTGTCCCACAATATATATCAGCCATCACTTGAATTTCATTTGCATTGTTGTCTTATGCTTGAGCTATATTGCCTTTACAATAACACATCATTTTGGCTTTTCATTTCAACACAATATGGAACATCATCAAGTTTGCATATAATAAATTACTTGTTCAACACTTAGCAAACTTGTTAGTCCTTTAATCGTGTTGTCATTCAATCATCCAAAACCCACAAAAGGGCTAGATGCACTTACAATCTCCCCCTTTTGTGATTGATGACAACCCCGATTAAAGCTTACAAAAGATTAAAAAAATAAGCTTTTGAATCAAATGATATAGATAGAGCTCCCCCTTAATTTGTGCATATGAGTGAAAGTCATAAAAATGGCCTCAAATGCCAATTTGCACAAATTAAGTCAAATGAGAAGCCTCCCTGAAACGATCCACGATTTCCACGAAGGGAAATCCCATAGATACAAATCATAATGTGATAGTCCCAGGAGATCATGCCATCACATTATCGAATCTCAGTCGATATCACAATTCATACATCGAATACCTGTCTTAGAAGGGTACAATAGAGAGGTTTACCCCAATTATTACATCGCCACTTGGCAGAATCACTCAACACACAGCATCCAGAATAGCATCAGAAAGGTGCATCAATGGGCAAAGGCTCCATCTCCTTAGGCAAGCTTGAGCATAGGACAAGACTCTCTAGTCCTCCCATCTATCGCCCTAGTAGTCGTACTTGGGCTCGTCACCTGCTAAACAATTTTCAGTATGATTTGTATTGGCCACTGGCCCCCACTCTATACTTTGCTTTTGCTTTGTGGTAAGTGGTATGCAAGAGTAAGAGAAAAAGGCCTATATATATGGCAGTAGTTTTCCTATGCAAGTTCTTATCAATATTTGATATTTGTTTCTCAAGTTTTAACCCACTATCCATCCATCCACCCCATCCATGGCCACACATCATCACCACACATCTTTCCACACTCTCGCTCTCTAGGCGACAAGGACAACTCCCTCTCGTGCCTTGCCTCAACGGCCACCGGCCGGATCCTTATCCAACCTAGGGGAAAGAGAAGAAAGACACCTCTCACTAGTCAAGTGAAGCGACAAAAATAGGAAAGGTTCATAACCATGAAAAAGCAGCTATGTATCAATCGATCAACCAAAGCTCTGCAGAGGGATACACCTGGACCCACAAGATCACCATCATCGGCGGTGCCCTGCCTAGGCAGATTTTGGGCTGCTATCCAAACCGGTACGATACCACCCTGCCACTCAGCCCTGAGTCGCCCCGGAATCCACCGGCGTGCTAAGACTGTGAAACATAGTACCGGGCCTCCAAAAGGGTCACCATGCGGTCTCGGGAGGGTTAGAGGATACGCCCTTTCCTCCCTACACTATCAACTACAACCTAGCAGTAGTGGTATCGCCCTAGTTAGATCACATCCCAAAGGTGGAGACCTAGGAGGCTGAAGCTAGAGGTGTGCTGCAATTTGCTTGAGTGTCCTGGTGTCCTTCCTCCTAGCTTCCCTCTCCTCATGTTGCCTAGTCCGTACTACATTCATATTGTTGCACATCCCAAAGATGGCACTAAAGAACTTGTAGACGAGAGAAGGTGGTGACCTAGACTCATCACAGCGTGAAGAAGAATGGGAGCGAGCATGTGGTAGAGAACCAGCGGCCTACACCACCGGGAGGTCCTTCCTGCTGCTGCGGCTGGAGGTGCATCTATCTCTGTCAAGTCAGCTATGATCCTGTAGGGCTTATGAGCATAATCATAAGTGAATGTGTGCCCTATCACCTGCTCAATCATATGCATAATGTAAGGTCCATAGCCACAGCCCATGAGTGGGCTCTCTCCCACACTCTTGATCTAACACCAAATGAAATCAAACACGCTGAAGGGTTGTGCATCTAGTGCCATCCTGTTGAGCAGATTTCTGGAATAAGCTGCTATGGTTCCTTTGTCACCTTTCTTGTAGGCAATAGTCTTCCTGAACATCATGTTCAGGTAATTGTAAGTGGGGTGAAGGTCAGTACCTTTCCCACAACTCCCCGCTCCACCTGCTAGATACATGTAACCCATATTCTCTGGAGGAATCACCTGCTCATCATGGATCCTCTGTCTCAGCAGATCCTCAGGAGAGAAGCCAAGTAAAGAAGCAAATGTGTTGTACTCGACGTGATGCCAAGTACCCTCGGTCATCCAGTGCATCCTCCTCACGTCGCCCTCCTCAACATACAAGGTAGCATAAAACTGAGCCACTATCTCTATACTCTAGTCGTGTTGAAATTCCATAATCTGATATACTCCTATGCACTCACAAGTGGCTATAGCTGAATCAAGTGATGGCTTCTTGATAGGATCTAAATGGCCAGAGGGGGTGGATGGATGGATAGTGGGTTAAAACTTGAGAAACAAATATCAAATATTGATAAGAACTTGCATAGGAAAACTACTGCCATATATATAGGCCTTTTTCTCTTACTCTTGCATACCACTTACCACAAAGCAAAAGCAAAGTATAGAGTGGGGGCCAGTGGCCAATACAAATCATACTGAAAATTGTTTAGCAGGTGACGAGCCCAAGTACGACTACTAGGGCGATAGATGGGAGGACTAGAGAGTCTTGTCCTATGCTCAAGCTTGCCTAAGGAGATGGAGCCTTTGCCCATTGATGCACCTTTCTGATGCTATTCTGGATGCTGTGTGTTGAGTGATTCTGCCAAGTGGCGATGTAATAATTGGGGTAAACCTCTCTATTGTACCCTTCTAAGACAGGTATTCGATGTATGAATTGTGATATCGACTGAGATTCGATAATGTGATGGCATGATCTCCTGGGACTATCACATTATGATTTGTATCTATGGATTTCCCTTCGTGGAAATCGTGGATCGTTTCAGGGAGGCTTCTCATTTGACTTAATTTGTGCAAATTGGCATTTGAGGCCATTTTTTATGACTTTCACTCATATGCACAAATTAAGGGGGAGCTCTATCTATATCATTTGATTCAAAAGCTTATTTTTTTAATCTTTTGTAAGCTTTAAATCGGGGTTGTCATCAATCACAAAAGGGGGAGATTGTAAGTGCATCTAGCCCTTTTGTGGGTTTTGGATGATTGAATGACAACACGATTAAAGGACTAACAAGTTTGCTAAGTGTTGAACAAGTAATTTATTATATGCAAACTTGATGATGTTCCATATTGTGTTGAAATGAAAAGCCAAAATGATGTGTTATTGTAAAGGCAATATAG
>JAHUYU010003616.1:0-17572 GCA_030439765.1 Tripidium arundinaceum | reverse complement strand
GTAAAGAGAGACGAGGAATCTGTAATCTGATGAGCGAGCAACCTGCAACCAAACCAACCTTGGACGCTGTCCGTCTGTGGTGTGGTGTCCTTTTTCTTCGTCTGTTTCTTTCTTTTTTTAGACTTGAGACTGCTCTGCTCTGTATGGCTGACTCTTCTTGTCTGTGAGGCGATGAGCACGGTGGTGAATCACCGAGATTGGAGAAACGACGCTTGCTTTTCTTGCCGTTTATGAGCTTTCGACAGGCAACACGCCGCGGCTGCTATGTTCGTGCCGTCAGATTCTTGAAGCCACCCTCGAGGTCCACCGTCCACGGCTTCGTCTGGATTTTTTTTGGAGAACATGCCTTGACGTGGATCTTTCGTCTGGATATTTTGGGAGCAGAGCACAGACGCTCGTGCCTGTTCATGCCTGTAGATGATGCACCTGGACGCTAATCCGGCGGTCTCCGGCGGCAGGTCGAGGACGAGGCTGAGAGCCAGGTTCATCCACCGAAACACGAAGGTTGCTCTACACCTCAAAAAAGAAAAAAGAAAAAAAAAGACTTGCTCTCACTGATCCGAGCCCGACGACAAGCAAAGCAGTCACTGAAAGTGGAGTGGATGTGGAGGCTCCAGCAGCGACTCAGGGCGAGCGTATAGCCGTACACGCGGCGCAGGGCGCACTCGCTCGCCCTTCCGGGTCAGTTTCATAGATGCGCATTTCCCACGCGGATATGCGGCAACTATACGCCGTCTCAAGTTGCAGAGGCAGGCGCGAGGGAAGAAGGAATATCCCATCTGGCCATCTCTGTATAGGAATCCTGCACCCAAAAGCGGGCTAACGGATAGGGTCACGTCGCCCGTTAGCATGCTGACCATTGGATCCGATAAAGACGCTATATGAGCCGTTCGATCGAATTTATAGCGGGTCTCTCACCCATTAATTCGCGAACCCGGACAATCGCGAATGCTCGCGTACCCGCTCGACCGTCTCCTCCGCCTCGGCCCTCGGCGCCCCTGCGAAACTCGGCGGCCTGCGCACCCGCGGTCGCCCGACGCCCCCGTGGTTGGCACATGGACTAGCCTTCACACTGATGGCCTCCACACTCGGCGGCTCCGGCGTGTCAGCAGCGAATTACCATTGAGATGAGTGTTTAAAGTCACGGAGAGAGATCATTATGAAGTAATGTGTCCATCCACCTGCATGCCTTCAGATGATATATATACAATCTTTTGCAACCAAGCTGAGTATTTGAACAGGCGGCTGCCACACTGATGGTCTAGCCTCCACACTGATGGTCTCGCTCAGGGCAGGCGCGCGGCAAGGCCGCGCGTGGTTTCTAGTCCGAACGGGAAGCTGAACTTGAACCTGAACCGCAGCGCGTAGGCGTAGCTTGCATCTGTAACGTGAAACCTTCTGGTTTCTGAACAGGTATTTCGTCGCTGAAGAGCCGATGCTTGGTATTGATTTGTTGGAGACCACGGATTCATGGCAAAAATCGACAAGCCGGTGGGTTTTTGTCTTTAAAAAATTGAAAGGGGTTCAGCTCCTAAGAACAAATCGTTGGCCTGTGATGATCTAGCCAATGGGAGAATTGTTAAGGACAACTTCTGCCGTGAAGTAGACAGCAAACCACTTTCTTCTTCGAGTGTGCAGTTGCTCGGTTAGTTTTTTTTTTTTGACAAATTTAACAAAACGCATGCAAATGCATAGTTTTTTTTTTGAAACTGCAAATGCATAGTTTTGACAAGCTTGAATATGTGGCTAAACTTTGGTTAGCAACAAACGCCATGCACGGGTGAATATGTTCACTTCAGTGGCCACTGGCCTCATGGACCATGGAAATTTTATTAAGAAACGCTATTTTTTTTGTTTTATTAACACATGAGAAGGGGGGAAAAAAAGGACTGCCCAAGCACGCGCTAAACTGCTAACACACAAGAGGAAAAAGTCTCGGCCTTTTTTCTAGTCCGGAGCAGGCCGGCAACACGCTGGATCGTCCCACTCACGGAAGCAACGTCCCGCAAGGAATACGGCCCAAACAACCGCAGCCCAGGAGGAGGGGACGATTCGGCATTTCGGCCTTCGGCGGCAGAGCGGAGACGAGCACTCCTTCCCTCGCATCCCATGCGCTCGTCTCGATTAGTACCACCTCGCCAGCTGAAGGCAGACCCGCCGCGAGCTCCCGCTATAAGAGGAGCGCCCCGTGCCCCCGTTGCTCCATACTTACCTGGACGGGGTCGACGGGCGATCAGGAAGGCCCGTGGCCTAGGTCAGTGGCCCTCATTGCACTTGGACGGCGCGCTGGCTTACCATCTCCCCAAGTGGGAGAGTGGACGTCGTAATTTGTGGTAGAGGGGGTACGCGTTCGCGCGGCCCCCGCCAAATCAAACAAATTAAACTCTGAACGCTGTCTGTTGGACCTCTTTCACGTATTCACTCAACCAACCTCAGGTTTGGTTGCATTCTATGCAAAAATTGACTCAGTTTGATTTCAAACTTTTTTGTTCAGTTTGAATTCAAATTTTAATACTGTAGGAGTACTGTACTACTGCTAAAGTTCTGTGTCAGTTTGAATTCAAATTTCAATACTGTACGATGTTGTAGGCCAATATAACGTGCAAATCCACGCGGACGAAGCTGACCCAGCAATGGGGGCCACTGACCTAGGCCACGGGCCTTCCTGATCGCCCGTCGACCCCGTCCAGGTAAGTATGGAGCAACGGGGCACGGGGCGCTCCTCTTATAGCGGGAGCTCGCGGCGGGTCTGCCTTCAGCTGGCGAGGTGGGTACTAATCGAGACGAGCGCATGGGATGCGAGGGAAGGAGTGCTCGTCTCCGCTCTGCCGCCGAAGGCCGAAATGCCGAATCGTCCCCTCCTCCTGGGCTGCGGTTGTTTGGGCCGTATTCCTTGCGGGACGTTGCTTCCGTGAGTGGGGACGATCCAGCGTGTTGCCGGCCTGCTCCGGACTAGAAAAAAGGCCGAGACTTTTTCCTCTTGTGTGTTAGCAGTTTAGCGCGTGCTTGGGCAGTCCTTTTTTTCCCCCCTTCTCATGTGTTAATAAAACAAAAAAAATAGCGTTTCTTAATAAAAATTTCCATGGTCCATGAGGCCAGTGGCCACTGAAGTGAACATATTCACCCGTGCATGGCGTTTGTTGCTAACCAAAGTTTAGCCACATATTCAAGCTTGTCAAAACTATGCATTTGCAGTTTCAAAAAAAAACTATGCATTTGCATGCGTTTTGTTAAATTTGTCAAAAAAAAAAAACTAACCGAGCAACTGCACACTCGAAGAAGAAAGTGGTTTGCTGTCTACTTCACGGCAGAAGTTGTCCTTAACAATTCTCCCATTGGCTAGATCATCACAGGCCAACGATTTGTTCTTAGGAGCTGAACCCCTTTCAATTTTTTAAAGACAAAAACCCACCGGCTTGTCGATTTTTGCCATGAATCCGTGGTCTCCAACAAATCAATACCAAGCATCGGCTCTTCAGCGACGAAATACCTGTTCAGAAACCAGAAGGTTTCACGTTACAGATGCAAGCTACGCCTACGCGCTGCGGTTCAGGTTCAAGTTCAGCTTCCCGTTCGGACTAGAAACCACGCGCGGCCTTGCCGCGCGCCTGCCCTGAGCGAGACCATCAGTGTGGAGGCTAGACCATCAGTGTGGCAGCCGCCTGTTCAAATACTCAGCTTGGTTGCAAAAGATTGTATATATATCATCTGAAGGCATGCAGGTGGATGGACACATTACTTCATAATGATCTCTCTCCGTGACTTTAAACACTCATCTCAATGGTAATTCGCTGCTGACACGCCGGAGCCGCCGAGTGTGGAGGCCATCAGTGTGAAGGCTAGTCCATGTGCCAACCACGGGGGCGTCGGGCGACCGCGGGTGCGCAGGCCGCCGAGTTTCGCAGGGGCGCCGAGGGCCGAGGCGGAGGAGACGGTCGAGCGGGTACGCGAGCATTCGCGATTGTCCGGGTTCGCGAATTAATGGGTGAGAGACCCGCTATAAATTCGATCGAACGGCTCATATAGCGTCTTTATCGGATCCAATGGTCAGCATGCTAACGGGCGACGTGACCCTATCCGTTAGCCCGCTTTTGGGTGCAGGATTCCTATACAGAGATGGCCAGATGGGATATTCCTTCTTCCCTCGCGCCTGCCTCTGCAACTTGAGACGGCGTATAGTTGCCGCATATCCGCGTGGGAAATGCGCATCTATGAAACTGACCCGGAAGGGCGAGCGAGTGCGCCCTGCGCCGCGTGTACGGCTATACGCTCGCCCTGAGTCGCTGCTGGAGCCTCCACATCCACTCCACTTTCAGTGACTGCTTTGCTTGTCGTCGGGCTCGGATCAGTGAGAGCAAGTCTTTTTTTTTCTTTTTTCTTTTTTGAGGTGTAGAGCAACCTTCGTGTTTCGGTGGATGAACCTGGCTCTCAGCCTCGTCCTCGACCTGCCGCCGGAGACCGCCGGATTAGCGTCCAGGTGCATCATCTACAGGCATGAACAGGCACGAGCGTCTGTGCTCTGCTCCCAAAATATCCAGACGAAAGATCCACGTCAAGGCATGTTCTCCAAAAAAAATCCAGACGAAGCCGTGGACGGTGGACCTCGAGGGTGGCTTCAAGAATCTGACGGCACGAACATAGCAGCCGCGGCGTGTTGCCTGTCGAAAGCTCATAAACGGCAAGAAAAGCAAGCGTCGTTTCTCCAATCTCGGTGATTCACCACCGTGCTCATCGCCTCACAGACAAGAAGAGTCAGCCATACAGAGCAGAGCAGTCTCAAGTCTAAAAAAAGAAAGAAACAGACGAAGAAAAAGGACACCACACCACAGACGGACAGCGTCCAAGGTTGGTTTGGTTGCAGGTTGCTCGCTCATCAGATTACAGATTCCTCGTCTCTCTTTACACACACAAAAAAAAATCCTAATCCACAGCTGGCCTGGCCTTCAGACGACATGATTCGCCTCAAGAGCAAAAATCAGTCGTCGGCTCGGCTGCCCGGCCGGCCGGTCAGTGGGCGGCGGCGGGCGCGGTGCAGCGGCGCTGGCAGAAGTTGGGGACGCGGTCCATGCACTGGTACACGGGCGGGTCGGCGCTGAGGCTGGACTTGACGCAGTCCCTGCACGCCGGGTGGCACCCGCGGGGCACCGCGTCCAGGCACTGGCACCCGCGGCGGCTCCGACTTGGTGCACCCGCCGCAGCTGTCGCAGCACGGCCACGCTCGCGCCGCCGCCTTCCCACGGCTCGCTAGCTCCCCTCCTCCTCCTCCTCCTGCTCCCAGCCCTGAAACCAGAGATCGATTCGGGACCCGTGAGCCAGGCTGAACAACAAGGAAAACAAAAAAGAACAAATCTCGGGCTTTCCTACCGAAATCAGTGGGGGAAAAAACAAAAAATTCTTGGATTCACTGGTCGGAAAACCTCAAAAGAGGGGACTTTTTGGCAAGAGCAAAGAAGGAATTCGGGCGCCTACCTCTGCTCTGAACATGGGAGTGGTGGTGGTGGTGGTCCCTATTGTTGGATTGCGCGAGCACGGCGAGAAGGGCGATTGTGAGGAAGAAGAGCGCTTGGGTTCTCATGTCTGATTGCTTATCTCTGCGAGAATTGGTCGCGACTGGTGAGCCTCCTCTCCTCTTCTCTTCTCTTCCGGTTGTTCTTGGTTGGTTAGGCAGTTGCTTGTCTATCTGTACGCGGCTAATAGAAGCCTTCTTTATAGAAACCGTCCCGTTCCCGTCCGGACAAAGGCAAAAGGGAAGGGCCCGTCCCGTCCGGTGGCCCCCTATCGCCGCTGGGTCGCCCACTGATAAGCGAGCAAGTGGTGGCAGTCTGGCAGATAAACAGGCAACTTGGAGAAGAAACCCTGTACTACGATTGAATTGTGAAATGCTACTTTACACTGTTACAGATGTTTAATTTTAATTTGAGTTAGCTGATCTATCCTATGATTATGATGATGCAAAGGAGTAACTTGCGTTTTATCAGCCTGATCAGCTGCCCTAATTGCAACAGCCTCCGCCAAGTCCTTAGTAGCTACAGTGGCCATAAAGAGAATCAAATGTCGCCACAGCCGCAACCACAATAGAAAAAAAGACAATCGCACATAGTCCTATGTTTCTTGTTCGCCCTCGAGTAATGAAATCTGTTATCCTCACATAGGGGCACCTCTTTTATCTACAAATCTAGAATCAGGGAATGAAGGCCCATGTTTTAAAGAGTTTCATGGTTTTGTTGCCCCATTAGGGAGAACATTTGCCACACCTTGGTGCAAGACAGGTAATTTTACTTTTCTTTCTTTTATGAAACACAATACCTACACACACTCACCTTATATCATCTTTACTTGTACGTTGAACGATGAGATGGTATTGAAGATGATATTAATAAAAACAGGACCCAAAGTAATAGCCATGTATCACTAGGTTAGCGGTCCAACATTCGGTGGTCATGGATCTTATAACTTATAGTTGCAGCACCGTTGGAGAGACAAACAAGTGAGAAACAAATATGGGAGAGAAAAACACCTCGGGAGAGGAGAACGAGGGCGAACAAGAAACATAGACTATGTGCGATTGTCTTTTTTTCTATTGTGGTTGCGGCTGTGGCGACATTTGATTCTCTTTATGGCCACTGTAGCTACTAAGGACTTGGCGGAGGCTGTTGCAATTAGGGCAGCTGATCAGGCTGATAAAACGCAAGTTACTCCTTTGCATCATCATAATCATAGGATAGATCAGCTAACTCAAATTAAAATTAAACATCTGTAACAGTGTAAAGTAGCATTTCACAATTCAATCGTAGTACAGGGTTTCTTCTCCAAGTTGCCTGTTTATCTGCCAGACTGCCACCACTTGCTCGCTTATCAGTGGGCGACCCAGCGGCGATAGGGGGCCACCGGACGGGACGGGCCCTTCCCTTTTGCCTTTGTCCGGACGGGAACGGGACGGTTTCTATAAAGAAGGCTTCTATTAGCCGCGTACAGATAGACAAGCAACTGCCTAACCAACCAAGAACAACCGGAAGAGAAGAGAAGAGGAGAGGAGGCTCACCAGTCGCGACCAATTCTCGCAGAGATAAGCAATCAGACATGAGAACCCAAGCGCTCTTCTTCCTCACAATCGCCCTTCTCGCCGTGCTCGCGCAATCCAACAATAGGGACCACCACCACCACCACTCCCATGTTCAGAGCAGAGGTAGGCGCCCGAATTCCTTCTTTGCTCTTGCCAAAAAGTCCCCTCTTTTGAGGTTTTCCGACCAGTGAATCCAAGAATTTTTTGTTTTTTCCCCCACTGATTTCGGTAGGAAAGCCCGAGATTTGTTCTTTTTTGTTTTCCTTGTTGTTCAGCCTGGCTCACGGGTCCCGAATCGATCTCTGGTTTCAGGGCTGGGAGCAGGAGGAGGAGGAGGAGGGGAGCTAGCGAGCCGTGGGAAGGCGGCGGCGCGAGCGTGGCCGTGCTGCGACAGCTGCGGCGGGTGCACCAAGTCGGAGCCGCCGCGGTGCCAGTGCCTGGACGCGGTGCCCCGCGGGTGCCACCCGGCGTGCAGGGACTGCGTCAAGTCCAGCCTCAGCGCCGACCCGCCCGTGTACCAGTGCATGGACCGCGTCCCCAACTTCTGCCAGCGCCGCTGCACCGCGCCCGCCGCCGCCGCCCACTGACCGGCCGGCCGGGCAGCCGAGCCGACGACTGATTTTTGCTCTTGAGGCGAATCATGTCGTCTGAAGGCCAGGCCAGCTGTGGATTAGGATTTTTTTTTGTGTGTGTAAGAGAGACGAGGAATCTGTAATCTGATGAGCGAGCAACCTGCAACCAAACCAACCTTGGACGCTGTCCGTCTGTGGTGTGGTGTCCTTTTTCTTCGTCTGTTTCTTTCTTTTTTTAGACTTGAGACTGCTCTGCTCTGTATGGCTGACTCTTCTTGTCTGTGAGGCGATGAGCACGGTGGTGAATCACCGAGATTGGAGAAACGACGCTTGCTTTTCTTGCCGTTTATGAGCTTTCGACAGGCAACACGCCGCGGCTGCTATGTTCGTGCCGTCAGATTCTTGAAGCCACCCTCGAGGTCCACCGTCCACGGCTTCGTCTGGATTTTTTTTGGAGAACATGCCTTGACGTGGATCTTTCGTCTGGATATTTTGGGAGCAGAGCACAGACGCTCGTGCCTGTTCATGCCTGTAGATGATGCACCTGGACGCTAATCCGGCGGTCTCCGGCGGCAGGTCGAGGACGAGGCTGAGAGCCAGGTTCATCCACCGAAACACGAAGGTTGCTCTACACCTCAAAAAAGAAAAAAGAAAAAAAAAGACTTGCTCTCACTGATCCGAGCCCGACGACAAGCAAAGCAGTCACTGAAAGTGGAGTGGATGTGGAGGCTCCAGCAGCGACTCAGGGCGAGCGTATAGCCGTACACGCGGCGCAGGGCGCACTCGCTCGCCCTTCCGGGTCAGTTTCATAGATGCGCATTTCCCACGCGGATATGCGGCAACTATACGCCGTCTCAAGTTGCAGAGGCAGGCGCGAGGAAGAAGGAATATCCCATCTGGCCATCTCTGTATAGGAATCCTGCACCCAAAAGCGGGCTAACGGATAGGGTCACGTCGCCCGTTAGCATGCTGACCATTGGATCCGATAAAGACGCTATATGAGCCGTTCGATCGAATTTATAGCGGGTCTCTCACCCATTAATTCGCGAACCCGGACAATCGCGAATGCTCGCGTACCCGCTCGACCGTCTCCTCCGCCTCGGCCCTCGGCGCCCCTGCGAAACTCGGCGGCCTGCGCACCCGCGGTCGCCCGACGCCCCCGTGGTTGGCACATGGACTAGCCTTCACACTGATGGCCTCCACACTCGGCGGCTCCGGCGTGTCAGCAGCGAATTACCATTGAGATGAGTGTTTAAAGTCACGGAGAGAGATCATTATGAAGTAATGTGTCCATCCACCTGCATGCCTTCAGATGATATATATACAATCTTTTGCAACCAAGCTGAGTATTTGAACAGGCGGCTGCCACACTGATGGTCTAGCCTCCACACTGATGGTCTCGCTCAGGGCAGGCGCGCGGCAAGGCCGCGCGTGGTTTCTAGTCCGAACGGGAAGCTGAACTTGAACCTGAACCGCAGCGCGTAGGCGTAGCTTGCATCTGTAACGTGAAACCTTCTGGTTTCTGAACAGGTATTTCGTCGCTGAAGAGCCGATGCTTGGTATTGATTTGTTGGAGACCACGGATTCATGGCAAAAATCGACAAGCCGGTGGGTTTTTGTCTTTAAAAAATTGAAAGGGGTTCAGCTCCTAAGAACAAATCGTTGGCCTGTGATGATCTAGCCAATGGGAGAATTGTTAAGGACAACTTCTGCCGTGAAGTAGACAGCAAACCACTTTCTTCTTCGAGTGTGCAGTTGCTCGGTTAGTTTTTTTTTTTTGACAATTTAACAAAACGCATGCAAATGCATAGTTTTTTTTTGAAACTGCAAATGCATAGTTTTGACAAGCTTGAATATGTGGCTAAACTTTGGTTAGCAACAAACGCATGCACGGGTGAATATGTTCACTTCAGTGGCCACTGGCCTCATGGACCATGGAAATTTTTATTAAGAAACGCTATTTTTTTTGTTTATTAACACATGAGAAGGGGGGAAAAAAAGGACTGCCCAAGCACGCGCTAAACTGCTAACACACAAGAGGAAAAAGTCTCGGCCTTTTTTCTAGTCCGGAGCAGGCCGGCAACACGCTGGATCGTCCCACTCACGGAAGCAACGTCCCGCAAGGAATACGGCCCAAACAACCGCAGCCCAGGAGGAGGGGACGATTCGGCATTTCGGCCTTCGGCGGCAGAGCGGAGACGAGCACTCCTTCCCTCGCATCCCATGCGCTCGTCTCGATTAGTACCACCTCGCCAGCTGAAGGCAGACCCGCCGCGAGCTCCCGCTATAAGAGGAGCGCCCCGTGCCCCGTTGCTCCATACTTACCTGGACGGGGTCGACGGGCGATCAGGAAGGCCCGTGGCCTAGGTCAGTGGCCCTCATTGCACTTGGACGGCGCGCTGGCTTACCATCTCCCCAAGTGGGAGAGTGGACGTCGTAATTTGTGGTAGAGGGGGTACGCGTTCGCGCGGCCCCCGCCAAATCAAACAAATTAAACTCTGAACGCTGTCTGTTGGACCTCTTTCACGTTATTCACTCAACCAACCTCAGGTTTGGTTGCATTCTATGCAAAAATTGACTCAGTTTGATTTCAAACTTTTTTGTTCAGTTTGAATTCAAATTTTAATACTGTAGGAGTACTGTACTACTGCTAAAGTTCTGTGTCAGTTTGAATTCAAATTTCAATACTGTACGATGTTGTAGGCCAATATAACGTGCAAATCCACGCGGACGAAGCTGACCCAGCAATGGCGACCCTCGGCCTGTTCCCCTCTTCAGTCGCCGCATCCACCGCCATTCGCGCCCCTGCCCCCGCCGCGCCGACCCGCGCCAGCAACCGCCAACCCCCGCACGCCCGCCGCCTCCCAGCACCAGCCCTCGGACGCCGCGCGCCGGCGATGGACGCCCTCCGCGTGTCAGGGGCCGCCGAGCCCCTCCTCCGCCCCGCCGCCGCCGCCGGGGGCCACCCCAGGCTCCGCGTACGCCGCCCGACCGACCCTACCCTCCCCTCCCGCCGCGGCTAAACATAGCCCTTGCCCGTCCCTGCTATTCTGGGGAGGGAGGCGGCGGCTCTCGCTCGTGGTGAAAGGTCTGACGGGATGGAGGATGTGCAGGTGCGGACCCATGCGCAGGGCGAGGGCGGCGCCGGGCGTGGCGCCGCGGCGGAGGGGGACGCCGCCTTCTCGTGGGCAACCGTCATCCTACCGTAAGATATTTTCTCCGCCACCCTCTCGGATTGTAGCGTTTTGGGGATTTGTCTGGAGCGCGCGCTGGGTGTTGAATTAGGATGCGTTTCTAGTCCGATTCAACCCTCCACACCGTCTGATTGTATGTACAATGTTGTGGAATTAGGTAACCGATCCACTGTGAAATTGTATGTACAATGCTGTGGAATTAGGCAACCGATCCACTGTGAAATTGTATGTACAATGCTGTGGAGTTAGGCAACCGATCCACTGTGAAATTGTATGTACAATATTGTGGAATTAGGCAACCAAATCATGGACTAACTTGCACAGAGATGGTCGCTCCAGAGGTTGCGCCAATGTCATAGCCGAAAAGGAGACCGCCCAACGCAGGGAAGAAGAACCTAGGTTCCAAACAGTGATACATCAGTACCGAGAGATTGCAAGCTTGATAGGCTTCCCGATTACCCCTTTTTATTTGTTTATTTTTGAACCTCTACACCAAGCAACATTGCTATGACAAGCATCACTGAAGCAAAGCTCCAAATTAACAAAATCCTTGAGACTTTACAAAAATATTAGACAGATCCTAAATTATATCATCATGCATTCTATGATTGCTTGAAATGGAAGGATCACAGTTCGAAAATGCTAGGCATATTTGCTGAGATGCAGTACAGTACAGCAGGCCAATTCCACTATGATTTATGAAGCCAAGTCCTCATCAATACCCTGAACAAGTTAACATCTACTCAACACGCAATTCACAGTGCATTGGTTGCCTAATTCCACAATATTGTACATACAATTTCACAGTGGATCGGTTGCCTAACTCCACAGCATTGTACATACAATTTCACAGTGGATCGGTTGCCTAATTCCACAGCATTGTACATACAATTTCACAGTGGATCGGTTACCTAATTCCACAACATTGTACATACAATCAGACGGTGTGGAGGGTTGAATCGGACTAGAAACGCATCCTAATTCAACACCCAGCGCGCGCTCCAGACAAATCCCCAAAACGCTACAATCCGAGAGGGTGGCGGAGAAAATATCTTACGGTAGGATGACGGTTGCCCACGAGAAGGCGGCGTCCCCCTCCGCCGCGGCGCCACGCCCGGCGCCGCCCTCGCCCTGCGCATGGGTCCGCACCTGCACATCCTCCATCCCGTCAGACCTTTCACCACGAGCGAGAGCCGCCGCCTCCCTCCCCAGAATAGCAGGGACGGGCAAGGGCTATGTTTAGCCGCGGCGGGAGGGGGGAGGGTAGGGTCGGTCGGGCGGCGTACGCGGAGCCTGGGGTGGCCCCCGGCGCGGCGGCGGGGCGGAGGAGGGGCTCGGCGGCCCCTGACACGCGGAGGGCGTCCATCGCCGGCGCGCGGCGTCCGAGGGCTGGTGCTGGGAGGCGGCGGGCGTGCGGGGGTTGGCGGTTGCTGGCGCGGGTCGGCGCGGCGGGGGCAGGGGCGCGAATGGCGGTGGATGCGGCGACTGAAGAGGGGAACAGGCCGAGGGTCGCCATTGCTGGGTCAGCTTCGTCCGCGTGGATTTGCACGTTATATTGGCCTACAACATCGTACAGTATTGAAATTTGAATTCAAACTGACACAGAACTTTAGCAGTAGTACAGTACTCCTACAGTATTAAAATTTGAATTCAAACTGAACAAAAAAGTTTGAAATCAAACTGAGTCAATTTTTGCATAGAATGCAACCAAACCTGAGGTTGGTTGAGTGAATAACGTGAAAGAGGTCCAACAGACAGCGTTCAGAGTTTAATTTGTTTGATTTGGCGGGGGCCGCGCGAACGCGTACCCCCTCTACCACAAATTACGACGTCCACTCTCCCACTTGGGGAGATGGTAAGCCAGCGCGCCGTCCAAGTGCAATGAGGGCCACTGACCTAGGCCACGGGCCTTCCTGATCGCCCGTCGACCCCGTCCAGGTAAGTATGGAGCAACGGGGCACGGGGCGCTCCTCTTATAGCGGGAGCTCGCGGCGGGTCTGCCTTCAGCTGGCGAGGTGGTACTAATCGAGACGAGCGCATGGGATGCGAGGGAAGGAGTGCTCGTCTCCGCTCTGCCGCCGAAGGCCGAAATGCCGAATCGTCCCCTCCTCCTGGGCTGCGGTTGTTTGGGCCGTATTCCTTGCGGGACGTTGCTTCCGTGAGTGGGACGATCCAGCGTGTTGCCGGCCTGCTCCGGACTAGAAAAAAGGCCGAGACTTTTTCCTCTTGTGTGTTAGCAGTTTAGCGCGTGCTTGGGCAGTCCTTTTTTTCCCCCCTTCTCATGTGTTAATAAAACAAAAAAAATAGCGTTTCTTAATAAAAATTTCCATGGTCCATGAGGCCAGTGGCCACTGAAGTGAACATATTCACCCGTGCATGGCGTTTGTTGCTAACCAAAGTTTAGCCACATATTCAAGCTTGTCAAAACTATGCATTTGCAGTTTCAAAAAAAAACTATGCATTTGCATGCGTTTTGTTAAATTTGTCAAAAAAAAAAAACTAACCGAGCAACTGCACACTCGAAGAAGAAAGTGGTTTGCTGTCTACTTCACGGCAGAAGTTGTCCTTAACAATTCTCCCATTGGCTAGATCATCACAGGCCAACGATTTGTTCTTAGGAGCTGAACCCCTTTCAATTTTTTAAAGACAAAAACCCACCGGCTTGTCGATTTTTGCCATGAATCCGTGGTCTCCAACAAATCAATACCAAGCATCGGCTCTTCAGCGACGAAATACCTGTTCAGAAACCAGAAGGTTTCACGTTACAGATGCAAGCTACGCCTACGCGCTGCGGTTCAGGTTCAAGTTCAGCTTCCCGTTCGGACTAGAAACCACGCGCGGCCTTGCCGCGCGCCTGCCCTGAGCGAGACCATCAGTGTGGAGGCTAGACCATCAGTGTGGCAGCCGCCTGTTCAAATACTCAGCTTGGTTGCAAAAGATTGTATATATATCATCTGAAGGCATGCAGGTGGATGGACACATTACTTCATAATGATCTCTCTCCGTGACTTTAAACACTCATCTCAATGGTAATTCGCTGCTGACACGCCGGAGCCGCCGAGTGTGGAGGCCATCAGTGTGAAGGCTAGTCCATGTGCCAACCACGGGGGCGTCGGGCGACCGCGGGTGCGCAGGCCGCCGAGTTTCGCAGGGGCGCCGAGGGCCGAGGCGGAGGAGACGGTCGAGCGGGTACGCGAGCATTCGCGATTGTCCGGGTTCGCGAATTAATGGGTGAGAGACCCGCTATAAATTCGATCGAACGGCTCATATAGCGTCTTTATCGGATCCAATGGTCAGCATGCTAACGGGCGACGTGACCCTATCCGTTAGCCCGCTTTTGGGTGCAGGATTCCTATACAGAGATGGCCAGATGGGATATTCCTTCTTCCCTCGCGCCTGCCTCTGCAACTTGAGACGGCGTATAGTTGCCGCATATCCGCGTGGGAAATGCGCATCTATGAAACTGACCCGGAAGGGCGAGCGAGTGCGCCCTGCGCCGCGTGTACGGCTATACGCTCGCCCTGAGTCGCTGCTGGAGCCTCCACATCCACTCCACTTTCAGTGACTGCTTTGCTTGTCGTCGGGCTCGGATCAGTGAGAGCAAGTCTTTTTTTTTCTTTTTTCTTTTTTGAGGTGTAGAGCAACCTTCGTGTTTCGGTGGATGAACCTGGCTCTCAGCCTCGTCCTCGACCTGCCGCCGGAGACCGCCGGATTAGCGTCCAGGTGCATCATCTACAAGGCATGAACAGGCACGAGCGTCTGTGCTCTGCTCCCAAAATATCCAGACGAAAGATCCACGTCAAGGCATGTTCTCCAAAAAAAATCCAGACGAAGCCGTGGACGGTGGACCTCGAGGGTGGCTTCAAGAATCTGACGGCACGAACATAGCAGCCGCGGCGTGTTGCCTGTCGAAAGCTCATAAACGGCAAGAAAAGCAAGCGTCGTTTCTCCAATCTCGGTGATTCACCACCGTGCTCATCGCCTCACAGACAAGAAGAGTCAGCCATACAGAGCAGAGCAGTCTCAAGTCTAAAAAAAGAAAGAAACAGACGAAGAAAAAGGACACCACACCACAGACGGACAGCGTCCAAGGTTGGTTTGGTTGCAGGTTGCTCGCTCATCAGATTACAGATTCCTCGTCTCTCTTTACACACACAAAAAAAAATCCTAATCCACAGCTGGCCTGGCCTTCAGACGACATGATTCGCCTCAAGAGCAAAAATCAGTCGTCGGCTCGGCTGCCCGGCCGGCCGGTCAGTGGGCGGCGGCGGGCGCGGTGCAGCGGCGCTGGCAGAAGTTGGGGACGCGGTCCATGCACTGGTACACGGGCGGGTCGGCGCTGAGGCTGGACTTGACGCAGTCCCTGCACGCCGGGTGGCACCCGCGGGGCACCGCGTCCAGGCACTGGCACCGCGGCGGCTCCGACTTGGTGCACCCGCCGCAGCTGTCGCAGCACGGCCACGCTCGCGCCGCCGCTTCCCACGGCTCGCTAGCTCCCCTCCTCCTCCTCCTCCTGCTCCCAGCCCTGAAACCAGAGATCGATTCGGGACCCGTGAGCCAGGCTGAACAACAAGGAAAACAAAAAAGAACAAATCTCGGGCTTTCCTACCGAAATCAGTGGGGGAAAAACAAAAAATTCTTGGATTCACTGGTCGGAAAACCTCAAAAGAGGGGACTTTTTGGCAAGAGCAAAGAAGGAATTCGGGCGCCTACCTCTGCTCTGAACATGGGAGTGGATGTGGAGGCTCCAGCAGCGACTCAGGGCGAGCGTATAGCCGTACACGCGGCGCAGGGCGCACTCGCTCGCCCTTCCGGGTCAGTTTCATAGATGCGCATTTCCCACGCGGATATGCGGCAACTATACGCCGTCTCAAGTTGCAGAGGCAGGCGCGAGGGAAGAAGGAATATCCCATCTGGCCATCTCTGTATAGGAATCCTGCACCCAAAAGCGGGCTAACGGATAGGGTCACGTCGCCCGTTAGCATGCTGACCATTGGATCCGATAAAGACGCTATATGAGCCGTTCGATCGAATTTATAGCGGGTCTCTCACCCATTAATTCGCGAACCCGGACAATCGCGAATGCTCGCGTACCCGCTCGACCGTCTCCTCCGCCTCGGCCCTCGGCGCCCCTGCGAAACTCGGCGGCCTGCGCACCCGCGGTCGCCCGACGCCCCCGTGGTTGGCACATGGACTAGCCTTCACACTGATGGCCTCCACACTCGGCGGCTCCGGCGTGTCAGCAGCGAATTACCATTGAGATGAGTGTTTAAAGTCACGGAGAGAGATCATTATGAAGTAATGTGTCCATCCACCTGCATGCCTTCAGATGATATATATACAATCTTTTGCAACCAAGCTGAGTATTTGAACAGGCGGCTGCCACACTGATGGTCTAGCCTCCACACTGATGGTCTCGCTCAGGGCAGGCGCGCGGCAAGGCCGCGCGTGGTTTCTAGTCCGAACGGGAAGCTGAACTTGAACCTGAACCGCAGCGCGTAGGCGTAGCTTGCATCTGTAACGTGAAACCTTCTGGTTTCTGAACAGGTATTTCGTCGCTGAAGAGCCGATGCTTGGTATTGATTTGTTGGAGACCACGGATTCATGGCAAAAATCGACAAGCCGGTGGGTTTTGTCTTTAAAAAATTGAAAGGGGTTCAGCTCCTAAGAACAAATCGTTGGCCTGTGATGATCTAGCCAATGGGAGAATTGTTAAGGACAACTTCTGCCGTGAAGTAGACAGCAAACCACTTTCTTCTTCGAGTGTGCAGTTGCTCGGTTAGTTTTTTTTTTTTGACAAATTTAACAAAACGCATGCAAATGCATAGTTTTTTTTTGAAACTGCAAATGCATAGTTTTGACAAGCTTGAATATGTGGCTAAACTTTGGTTAGCAACAAACGCCATGCACGGGTGAATATGTTCACTTCAGTGGCCACTGGCCTCATGGACCATGGAAATTTTTATTAAGAAACGCTATTTTTTTTGTTTTATTAACACATGAGAAGGGGGGAAAAAAAGGACTGCCCAAGCACGCGCTAAACTGCTAACACACAAGAGGAAAAAGTCTCGGCCTTTTTTCTAGTCCGGAGCAGGCCGGCAACACGCTGGATCGTCCCACTCACGGAAGCAACGTCCCGCAAGGAATACGGCCCAAACAACCGCAGCCCAGGAGGAGGGGACGATTCGGCATTTCGGCCTTCGGCGGCAGAGCGGAGACGAGCACTCCTTCCCTCGCATCCCATGCGCTCGTCTCGATTAGTACCACCTCGCCAGCTGAAGGCAGACCCGCCGCGAGCTCCCGCTATAAGAGGAGCGCCCCGTGCCCCGTTGCTCCATACTTACCTGGACGGGGTCGACGGGCGATCAGGAAGGGCCCGTGGCCTAGGTCAGTGGCCCTCATTGCACTTGGACGGCGCGCTGGCTTACCATCTCCCCAAGTGGGAGAGTGGACGTCGTAATTTGTGGTAGAGGGGGTACGCGTTCGCGCGGCCCCCGCCAAATCAAACAAATTAAACTCTGAACGCTGTCTGTTGGACCTCTTTCACGTTATTCACTCAACCAACCTCAGGTTTGGTTGCATTCTATGCAAAAATTGACTCAGTTTGATTTCAAACTTTTTTGTTCAGTTTGAATTCAAATTTTAATACTGTAGGAGTACTGTACTACTGCTAAAGTTCTGTGTCAGTTTGAATTCAAATTTCAATACTGTACGATGTTGTAGGCCAATATAACGTGCAAATC
>JAHUYU010002813.1:0-13414 GCA_030439765.1 Tripidium arundinaceum | reverse complement strand
GAGACGGCGATTCGAATGGAACATGATGGTTATGCTGATTATTGTGATAAACTGGATATGGTTACTATTGTGATGCTTATTAATCAAGTGATTGCTTTAGGATAGATGTAAACTTAAATATAATTAGCTTCACTGAACTTGATGCTAAAACATTGATAAAAATATTGAAAGTAAGGACGTATGTTAGTAAGCTCTTTTGCAAAGTTATGCTATCCAGCTAGCTCCACCAAATAAGCCTTGCATATCCTTGGAGACTTTTTATTTCTCTCTTATCGGGTAAGTGTAGCTGAGTGCATTCTAATACTCAAGGTTTTATCCCACCCTATTGCAGGTGAAGTTCTCGGCCTGCTGAAGGTGGTGACTAAAGCTCTGTTCGCTTGAGCTTATCAGTCAGAATCAGCCATATTTTTCAGCCATAGAACAGTGTTTTTCTCTCACAACAAATCAACCATACAAATCAGCCGCAGCCGTAATAAGTCTTGCCAAACAGAGCCTAAGTGCCGGTGGGCTTGGCGGCTCCGTATTTAGTTCCCATTTCTATGCTTTTGTTGGAGGATGTCATCTAAGCTAGCAATTTATATTTTGAACTTATGTTATTGTAAGCATTTCAAAGCTATGTTGTTTTCTCTAATCAGATTTGAACTCAGCATTGTATTATTTATTTGTGAACTCAATTGTAATATTATTTTCGCTGCAAACTCCTGGTATGTGATGTGTACTTGCTTAATCATGCGATCTTGGTTGTGATGTTGATTTATCAAGGTACTTCGTGACACTCGACGGACTACCGGGTTTATATAAGTGAAAGTGTGTGCATGCCAACGTGTTAGGCGGAGGCAGCCGTACTTGATCTTGTATAAATTAGGTGGTTCTGTCACAGTGGGCGTGCTTCGCTGCCGTCCTCGCTCGGCCCGCCATCGCCGTCGCGTGGCCCATCGCTGCCACCTTCGTGCGACTCGCCGCGCCGCCATCACCACTGCGCACCACGTTCGCGCCGCATTGCTTCACCATGCTGTAGCCCGCCCGACCACCGTTGTCGCCCTGCGCAATGCGCTCGAGCCGCCCTCGCGTAGCCCGCCGTGCCACCATCGCGCGGCGCGCCCCAGCCACCACCGTCGCCCCTGCATACCACACTTGCGCCACATTGCCTCATGTGACGCCGTCGCGTAGTTCACGCCGACCACCGCCATCGCCCTGCACATCCCTTTTCCTGCCCGCGTTAGATCCAGGCACTCCTCAAGCAAGAACCAGGCAAGGGCCACACCGCCGCCTTCCTAGCTCACCGCTCGGCTCTCGGCGGCCCGCTCAGGCGGCGGCAAGGCAAGGGAACGAAGGGAGAAGAGGTGCTGGCGGCTAGGGTTTAGAGCCGTCCGGGTTGCTCACACGGGGAGCAACGCGCACGGTAATCTTACACCCAAGTACTATTTATCATTTATCCATATGGAACTTGGAATGAAACTCAAAGCTTTCGTTCTACCATAGACCTATTTTGTAAAGTTGCAGCACGGGTGGACGATAGTAGATTATTTCTGGAATTTTGTTGATTAACTTTCATATGAAAATTTATTTTAAAAACAAAAAAAATTATAATCTTAATTTATTTGAGACATTATAATCTTAATATTATAATTACAAAGTAATAATATACTGTACTGATAATCCTTAAATTATTTATTAATGAACAAGATTAGAAAAAATGTGAATGAGCTTATCCGGTCGTTTTCTGTTGGCAGTTCATCCACACATATAGAGAACATTTCTTCTGGACGGCCGCCGCCCTGCCATCTTATCCGCAAACCAAACACTTTTAAAATACAAATCGACATATCTCACCAACAGACTATGGATATCAGTGAAACTAAACACACTCAAAATTCATCGGGTTGTCCAACCAATGATTTGTGGTGCAGTACATGGAAGATTTTTGCTGCGAGGCACCAGCACCAGCACCAGCTCGTCAATCAAGAGATATACAACGTTCTCAAACTGTGTTGACCATTTAAAAGAACGATTAGCGCAAAACAGCTCGCCCAAAACAGCTCCCAGAGGATCTGCAGAGCTTCACGACAGATGTTTCAACTGTCTCTCCTACTCGCACCGAGTAGCGACTTGCCGGTTGCCACGGCGTTGCCTGCGCCGCCATGGCTTCCACCACCTTGCCAGGGATTGCAAGTGGCCCAGACGATAGCGGCGAAGGGTGGCGACCTGCCACGACACTCTGCTCTTGGCGACAACCCACTGGTCTCCCAGCACGCGCTCCACGGCGGTCCATCGAACTCAGATGAGGCCGTGCAGGGTGCCGCTGGGGGCGCCGATGGAATCCGACAATGACACTGGCAGCGCCGGAGTAAGCCGGCGAGGGACATCAGCATGGGCGCGCTTGCCGACAACGCCGCTACCTCTGCTGCTGCACAATGCTTCCTCAAGCCAGATCCGCTGGTGAGCTATGCGCGAGCGTGGGCCTCCCGTGTGGGTCAACCCAATGCTGGAGGAGCTCGTCGCCTCGCTCGTCGTGAGCCGGGCAGCAGGAGCACCAGCGCCTGGGTGCCCTCTGCTCCGGCGGCCGCCTCTTAGGAAGTGGAAGCATCGCTGGTGGACATCTGTTCTCAGGTGAAGGCTGCCCAGTGGATGACAGACTTGCCTCTGTTGTCGTCTGTGCAGGAGCAGCCACAAGTCACACCGCCATGGGGGGACGGCCAGGCGTCGTGGATGCCGAGGCGCGCCCAGAGAGCTCTAGCGCCATCCACCCAGGCGCGGACGCGGCCGCCCCTCCCCGGCCCATGAGCCCAACGCTGGCCAACGTCGGGACAACCACCCTGGGAGATGCAACGACTGTGGCTGGAATGGTCGCCGTCAACCGCACTCCATCATCTCAGACGACCTCGACCGCAAGACGCCTCAAACGCTTCACCGAGTGAATCACAAAGACAAAGCAACAACCACTCCTAGAGTTGCTCGGAGATGATACGGCCCACGACGGACGTGCACCGCCCACGCTCCCCACGCGAAGCAAGCGGATAGCGGCGCAGAGCATACTCATATCCCAGCATCCAAGCGAGGTGAGTACCTTGCCATGAAGCGCCTGGGACTAACTAGTGGGATACCGTCTTCGTCGACGTCGGCCAAGAAGACGTACGAAGAAATTTTCAATGGTGACCCCGTTCATATGCAGGCACTGCGTGAGTTGTTCCCAGCAGACGACAAGGTGGGCGCGCGCAAGCAGCGCCGCCGCCGCTCGGCAGCTCAGGCATAGGCCTCCTAACCGGCGCCGCAATTTGGGTTCATCATTGTCCAATGTAACAGCATAGCTACAGTACACTAGGGAGGGTCCAAGCGTCCATGTACAACTTTATTGACCCCTTAGGGCGTCGCTAAGGCATGTTGTATTGAACATTTTCTCTACCTTAATACAAAGACGCGCAAACCTTTTGCGTAATCCAAAAAAAAAGAACAATTAATAAGTGCGATAATAATACCGAAAATTTGCTTTGACTTGACATGGCTAATTTTTTTTCTGTTGATATAATAGCCTAGAGGCTTGAGCCACATCAGATGATATGACCTTACAGATAAGATGAAGATATCCAGACATCTTGTAAGAGATCCTTCATCCAACTGTATATCAACAATATAATGCCATGACGATCTGGAGCAACCTCCATCCTCACTGCCCTGGATGAGGACAACTACGCGTCACTCAATCGTGATACTCAACAGATTTTTTTCGTGATTGCTTTCTGGTCCAAATATGTAACTTGGTATAGGTATTTTCCTTAGTAAAATAGGAAATATGTTCTTTTTTTGAGAAGTCACTGTCAGCTCAACGTACCATAAAAAGATCTCCAGTTCTTGATTTGTTTTCACCCTGAATACCGTAGGTGTAGCAAAGGTAAAAAGATTCACGCCAACTTGGTGTTTATCATGCGAGGACAAATCTATTAATCTTTTCTTAAGCTATCTGGTGGATCTGCTATTTTAATACTACCTCTTGTGAGCAGATAACAATTTGGGTTTAGATAAGCTGTCCTTGCCACTCGCTTCCAGTAATTGGATAACATGGTAGTACGCTGTGTTTAGCGCGACTGCAGTGTCGGTTTCGGAAATGATGAAATCTTTTGGGTGCTGGTGACCTCTCATGGGTTGGTTGATCCTTTTGACTTGCAGGTTACTACTCTCCAAGTCTTCAGGGTTCAGACTGGTTCATCTTTACCCATCTGTTCCGGGACATGTTGCGTGTTTCACATCAGTAACCGGCGCGTTCTTCCTTTAGCATCGATCTTGTTCGTTTCCCATCTGTTTCAGGACCTGGACCTGGACCTGGAGGGTATATTTCTTTTCTTCTGGAACAAGTGTTCCTAGCGCATCGCTCGGTGGCTGGGGATGCCCCTGAATCTCGTGCACCAGCAGAACAATTCAACAATATGCTTGGCTAGCTGTGATTACTCACTCACTCGTCCGTGGCAGATGCTTAATTTTAGTAATTCCAAACAATCTGTATGGGTGGAGGGGAAGCCCCCGCCTGCTTGGAGACAGCGGCCGCCCCACCGCTTCTAGTTTCCCACTGCTAGAAGTTTGTCAGATGCTCAGTTTAGTTCAAATAAATTTATCGGTGAATTTGAAGATTTTTTGCTAGGAGTTTGTTATCTGTGATAACTTCGGTGATGTTCACGATGGCTCTGTTGTGCCGGTGGCTTTTTCGGTTGATTTCGACTGATTCAATAGTGTTCTCTGAGAGAGCATAAGTTAAAGTACGGCTGATAAACCGACTGAAAAGGCAAACGAACAGGGCCGACGAGGTTGTCGTTACGGGCATCAATTTTATCTACAGGAGATTTTGTGGTCGTTATCTGCAAGAGGATGAGAGCTTCAGAACCAATCCAAAACATATCTAAATTGAATCTAAATTGATAAAAGACATTGGTGGTTGAATCGTTGAGTACAACATAGTCTGCAGATCCAACGTCTCTGTCATGTTGGATACATGATTTTCTCTCTGCGGCCGTCGATGATAAGGTCAATGACTCGAAGTTATTTTCCTCGTAGGGAGTGTCCAGAAGCTCTCATCCTCTTGCAGATAACGACCACAAAATCTCCTGTAGATAAAATTGATGCCCGTAACGACAACCTCGTCGGCCCTGTTCGTTTGCCTTTTCAGTCGGTTTATCAGCCGTACTTTAACTTATGCTCTCTCAGAGAACACTATTGAATCAGTCGAAATCAACCGAAAAAGCCACCGGCACAACAGAGCCATCGTGAACATCACCGAAGTTATCACAGATAACAAACTCCTAGCAAAAAATCTTCAAATTCACCGATAAATTTATTTGAACTAAACTGAGCATCTGACAAACTTCTAGCAGTGGGAAACTAGAAGCGGTGGGGCGGCCGCTGTCTCCAAGCAGGCGGGGGCTTCCCCTCCACCCATACAGATTGTTTGGAATTACTAAAATTAAGCATCTGCCACGGACGAGTGAGTGAGTAATCACAGCTAGCCAAGCATATTGTTGAATTGTTCTGCTGGTGCACGAGATTCAGGGGCATCCCCAGCCACCGAGCGATGCGCTAGGAACACTTGTTCCAGAAGAAAAGAAATATACCCTCCAGGTCCAGGTCCAGGTCCTGAAACAGATGGGAAACGAACAAGATCGATGCTAAAGGAAGAACGCGCCGGTTACTGATGTGAAACACGCAACATGTCCCGGAACAGATGGGTAAAGATGAACCAGTCTGAACCCTGAAGACTTGGAGAGTAGTAACCTGCAAGTCAAAAGGATCAACCAACCCATGAGAGGTCACCAGCACCCAAAAGATTTCATCATTTCCGAAACCGACACTGCAGTCGCGCTAAACACAGCGTACTACCATGTTATCCAATTACTGGAAGCGAGTGGCAAGGACAGCTTATCTAAACCCAAATTGTTATCTGCTCACAAGAGGTAGTATTAAAATAGCAGATCCACCAGATAGCTTAAGAAAAGATTAATAGATTTGTCCTCGCATGATAAACACCAAGTTGGCGTGAATCTTTTTACCTTTGCTACACCTACGGTATTCAGGGTGAAAACAAATCAAGAACTGGAGATCTTTTTATGGTACGTTGAGCTGACAGTGACTTCTCAAAAAAAGAACATATTTCCTATTTTACTAAGGAAAATACCTATACCAAGTTACATATTTGGACCAGAAAGCAATCACGAAAAAAATCTGTTGAGTATCACGATTGAGTGACGCGTAGTTGTCCTCATCCAGGGCAGTGAGGATGGAGGTTGCTCCAGATCGTCATGGCATTATATTGTTGATATACAGTTGGATGAAGGATCTCTTACAAGATGTCTGGATATCTTCATCTTATCTGTAAGGTCATATCATCTGATGTGGCTCAAGCCTCTAGGCTATTATATCAACAGAAAAAAAATTAGCCATGTCAAGTCAAAGCAAATTTTCGGTATTATTATCGCACTTATTAATTGTTCTTTTTTTTTGGATTACGCAAAAGGTTTGCGCGTCTTTGTATTAAGGTAGAGAAAATGTTCAATACAACATGCCTTAGCGACGCCCTAAGGGGTCAATAAAGTTGTACATGGACGCTTGGACCCTCCCTAGTGTACTGTAGCTATGCTGTTACATTGGACAATGATGAACCCAAATTGCGGCGCCGGTTAGGAGGCCTATGCCTGAGCTGCCGAGCGGCGGCGGCGCTGCTTGCGCGCGCCCACCTTGTCGTCTGCTGGGAACAACTCACGCAGTGCCTGCATATGAACGGGGTCACCATTGAAAATTTCTTCGTACGTCTTCTTGGCCGACGTCGACGAAGACGGTATCCCACTAGTTAGTCCCAGGCGCTTCATGGCAAGGTACTCACCTCGCTTGGATGCTGGGATATGAGTATGCTCTGCGCCGCTATCCGCTTGCTTCGCGTGGGGAGCGTGGGCGGTGCACGTCCGTCGTGGGCCGTATCATCTCCGAGCAACTCTAGGAGTGGTTGTTGCTTTGTCTTTGTGATTCACTCGGTGAAGCGTTTGAGGCGTCTTGCGGTCGAGGTCGTCTGAGATGATGGAGTGCGGTTGACGGCGACCATTCCAGCCACAGTCGTTGCATCTCCCAGGGTGGTTGTCCCGACGTTGGCCAGCGTTGGGCTCATGGGCCGGGGAGGGGCGGCCGCGTCCGCGCCTGGGTGGATGGCGCTAGAGCTCTCTGGGCGCGCCTCGGCATCCACGACGCCTGGCCGTCCCCCCATGGCGGTGTGACTTGTGGCTGCTCCTGCACAGACGACAACAGAGGCAAGTCTGTCATCCACTGGGCAGCCTTCACCTGAGAACAGATGTCCACCAGCGATGCTTCCACTTCCTAAGAGGCGGCCGCCGGAGCAGAGGGCACCCAGGCGCTGGTGCTCCTGCTGCCCGGCTCACGACGAGCGAGGCGACGAGCTCCTCCAGCATTGGGTTGACCCACACGGGAGGCCCACGCTCGCGCATAGCTCACCAGCGGATCTGGCTTGAGGAAGCATTGTGCAGCAGCAGAGGTAGCGGCGTTGTCGGCAAGCGCGCCCATGCTGATGTCCCTCGCCGGCTTACTCCGGCGCTGCCAGTGTCATTGTCGGATTCCATCGGCGCCCCCAGCGGCACCCTGCACGGCCTCATCTGAGTTCGATGGACCGCCGTGGAGCGCGTGCTGGGAGACCAGTGGGTTGTCGCCAAGAGCAGAGTGTCGTGGCAGGTCGCCACCCTTCGCCGCTATCGTCTGGGCCACTTGCAATCCCTGGCAAGGTGGTGGAAGCCATGGCGGCGCAGGCAACGCCGTGGCAACCGGCAAGTCGCTACTCGGTGCGAGTAGGAGAGACAGTTGAAACATCTGTCGTGAAGCTCTGCAGATCCTCTGGGAGCTGTTTTGGGCGAGCTGTTTTGCGCTAATCGTTCTTTTAAATGGTCAACACAGTTTGAGAACGTTGTATATCTCTTGATTGACGAGCTGGTGCTGGTGCTGGTGCCTCGCAGCAAAAATCTTCCATGTACTGCACCACAAATCATTGGTTGGACAACCCGATGAATTTTGAGTGTGTTTAGTTTCACTGATATCCATAGTCTGTTGGTGAGATATGTCGATTTGTATTTTAAAAGTGTTTGGTTTGCGGATAAGATGGCAGGGCGGCGGCCGTCCAGAAGAAATGTTCTCTATATGTGTGGATGAACTGCCAACAGAAAACGACCGGATAAGCTCATTCACATTTTTTCTAATCTTGTTCATTAATAAATAATTTAAGGATTATCAGTACAGTATATTATTACTTTGTAATTATAATATTAAGATTATAATGTCTCAAATAAATTAAGATTATAATTTTTTTTGTTTTTAAAATAAATTTTCATATGAAAGTTAATCAACAAAATTCCAGAAATAATCTACTATCGTCCACCCGTGCTGCAACTTTACAAAATAGGTCTATGGTAGAACGAAAGCTTTGAGTTTCATTCCAAGTTCCATATGGATAAATGATAAATAGTACTTGGGTGTAAGATTACCGTGCGCGTTGCTCCCCGTGTGAGCAACCCGGACGGCTCTAAACCCTAGCCGCCAGCACCTCTTCTCCCTTCGTTCCCTTGCCTTGCCGCCGCCTGAGCGGGCCGCCGAGAGCCGAGCGGTGAGCTAGGAAGGCGGCGGTGTGGCCCTTGCCTGGTTCTTGCTTGAGGAGTGCCTGGATCTAACGCGGGCAGGAAAAGGGATGTGCAGGGCGATGGCGGTGGTCGGCGTGAACTACGCGACGGCGTCACATGAGGCAATGTGGCGCAAGTGTGGTATGCAGGGGCGACGGTGGTGGCTGGGGCGCGCCGCGCGATGGTGGCACGGCGGGCTACGCGAGGGCGGCTCGAGCGCATTGCGCAGGGCGACAACGGTGGTCGGGCGGGCTACAGCATGGTGAAGCAATGCGGCGCGAACGTGGTGCGCAGTGGTGATGGCGGCGCGGCGAGTCGCACGAAGGTGGCAGCGATGGGCCACGCGACGGCGATGGCGGGCCGAGCGAGGACGGCAGCGAAGCACGCCCACTGTGACAGAACCACCTAATTTATACAAGATCAAGTACGGCTGCCTCCGCCTAACACGTTGGCATGCACACACTTTCACTTATATAAACCCGGTAGTCCGTCGAGTGTCACGAAGTACCTTGATAAATCAACATCACAACCAAGATCGCATGATTAAGCAAGTACACATCACATACCAGGAGTTTGCAGCGAAAATAATATTACAATTGAGTTCACAAATAAATAATACAATGCTGAGTTCAAATCTGATTAGAGAAAACAACATAGCTTTGAAATGCTTACAATAACATAAGTTCAAAATATAAATTGCTAGCTTAGATGACATCCTCCAACAAAAGCATAGAAATGGGAACTAAATACGGAGCCGCCAAGCCCACCGGCACTTAGGCTCTGTTTGGCAAGACTTATTACGGCTGCGGCTGATTTGTATGGTTGATTTGTTGTGAGAGAAAAACACTGTTCTATGGCTGAAAAATATGGCTGATTCTGACTGATAAGCTCAAGCGAACAGAGCTTTAGTCACCACCTTCAGCAGGCCGAGAACTTCACCTGCAATAGGGTGGGATAAAACCTTGAGTATTAGAATGCACTCAGCTACACTTACCCGATAAGAGAGAAATAAAAAGTCTCCAAGGATATGCAAGGCTTATTTGGTGGAGCTAGCTGGATAGCATAACTTTGCAAAAGAGCTTACTAACATACGTCCTTACTTTCAATATTTTTATCAATGTTTTAGCATCAAGTTCAGTGAAGCTAATTATATTTAAGTTTACATCTATCCTAAAGCAATCACTTGATTAATAAGCATCACAATAGTAACCATATCCAGTTTATCACAATAATCAGCATAACCATCATGTTCCATTAGATTACTACGATGCTGGAAGCTCAGTCAAGTTTCTCACTATCCGAGAGAGACGGCGATTCGAATGGATTGCAACTAGCTGGGCAGAATTCACAACACACACCCAAGCAAACCAGATCATTAGTCACCTTAGGTGACCTTTCACCCTATTCGGGAACAATTTGTGGGCTTGAGCCGAGCCGCGCACTGAGGGGACAATCGAAAGCCAGGACGATCAGGCCATGCCTGCCCATGGTCATATGTGTGCCCTGCCACACATACTTACTCTCCTCTAGTGCACCTGCCTGGGTTCAACCTCCCAGCCCGAATCCGAGGTACTTGGCTTCACAGTTGGAACGAGTTATCCGGCCATTATGTGAGAGGTACGTTCAATCTCGAGTGAGGTCCAATAACGGTATGGTCCTTACCCGACACAGGCGGGATCAACGTAGGCCGAACCCACCATAAACAACACATAGGGTCCCGCTCGGTCTCCGTTTATATAACATCACCTTGTTTTTTTTTCACGATAGCAAATATAGCCAACTGTGACCGAGTAGCCACCTATCATGCAGGTGACAGTAATCACTTGACTTCTACCGGTCTAAGCATGGCTAAGCATAGAACGACTTACTCATACTAGTAAGGGTATAGGTATTTATATATTATGGATAAGGTAAGTCATGCAGCAGCGGTTTCATCCAACTCCTATCAATCTAATGCATCATACAAAAAGATATACCCAAGTGCATTTTTCAAAAGAGAGGTAGGAGACTTTAGAATGCTCCGGGGCTTGCCTAGGGGTTCGATACAATGTCGGTTCAGTTAGCTTCTTCGGTTCCACGAGCACCTCCACTCCTGGTGCCCAGTTCGGTTAGTCCTTCCATTTTCTCGACTTGTCCACCAAACACCATCTTGTGGTTCGGCTCCAACACCACGTCCTTCAGTCCTTCACACCGTACATCTATCGTACCTAGATGAGATGCAACAATGCAGATGCATGACTGTAGAGAAAGTAACATATGATGCATTACAACAGGCACACAAGACAAGGGCAAGGTTACACCAGATAAACATGAGCATCTAGAGGTGTTGGCTAACATCCGCAAAACTATCATACTAGGATAGCAAGGAAGGTATCACCAAGCATGACACGCACAAGACAACTTAAGTCAAGCTATTACAAGCATTTATCAATCAAGAGCTAGCTACACACGATATCACAAGAAGCACTAGGGCTATTGTTGATGGCACTAACATGGTTACTATATTGATCAGGTGTTCAACAAGTTAACCTAGCACCTGCATTTACTAACTAAGGTCACACAACTTAAGAGCATGCACAAGCAACATCAAGAAAAGGGTACAACATAGGTTGTATCTAGCACACACCAACTTGGCAACACAAGTAGATCACACAACCAGCAAATTAAAGGTGATTAAAGTGTTTTACTTTCAGGTTAGGCACCTCATACATGTCAAACATAACTAGCACAACAAACTTGTTAACAAAAGACACTCGGATCATGCGGAACAACATGCATATTAGATCATTGATTAGTTAATTAGTTGAGCACCATTAGCTTCAGTTGCACAACACTTAACAAGGTTACACAAGGTCTCAGATATGTAAACTTAGTTGTACTAGGGTTATAAGCAAGATTTAACAAGCATACAAACAACATCAAGCTTAAGCAATCAATTTAAGTATAGCACATTCTGGACTGCAGCACAACAGTCACTTGTTTGCCCATAACTGGAGTTGTAAACATCCAACAAGGGTGTTCTTGAACTTTCTGGAAAGCTAAAGAAATTACCTACAACTTTTTGATTATCATCTCAAGGTAATTCAACAGCTAACAAGGTTAAGCAACACCAAGAAACAATTCTGTCCAGACTTGGACAGAATCTGACATTAAGCTTTAAACGTCTATAACTAAAGTTCTAGACCACTAAAAGTTGTGTTCTTTAACATTTTGGAAAGACTATGAAAATTACTAACACTATTTAGTTTTCACCAAAAGGTGATTCATAGGTTAACCAAATCAAACAACACAATCTTTCAGATCTACTCAGAACACATGCAAAACCTGACAGAGGATTTGTAAAACTCATAACTCCCAAACCAGTTGGCCTAAAATCATGAAAGTTTAGGACAACTAAGATATGCAAGTTATCTATAACTTTTGTATTCACCACATCCACAGAAGACATGATTTGCATCATGAAAATATTACCATAACAAACACTGCTCTAGCAGCCATTTCAGCACACATGTGTAACCAGTTCTTCACTTGGTTCACTTAACAAGATCAAACATGTACAACTACTTACATGGATCACAAACTACTATTAACATAGTTAATTAGCATTGGGCATAGCTACTAGGAAGCATACTAAACACCACTTAAAACACAGAGGTCACATATGGGTGTTCATTTCTCATTTTACTGCTATGGGCACTTGTTTACTAATTAGCAAACGTGGACAAACATATAAAGGAAAGCAACCTGCCCCCAAGGTGATTTAGGGGCTGGTCTTATCAACACACAAGCCTCCACTAACATACACATAGCACACATTCAAGTGAGGGCTAAAGCAAAGACTAGAAACTTGCATAAGCATCATAATTATTAGTTGTTGTTATACAACAAGAGAGCACACATATAAGTCACCCAATTAATTCGACCAACACCAACATAGCTCAGCAACATCTTTAACTTAGCCACAAGCAACCAGCATCACAAGAAGCATGTTTGTTTACATACCAACAAATTCTAAAGCTCTATAAGTCTTAAATTAAACAATCACACTAATATTTAGTGGTGTAGTAAACATATAATTTGGAGCTCAGATTTTTATGAGTGATAGAAGACAACAAAACAAAGCTATTGTAAATATATTACAAGCTCAAGTTCTATATATTAATTATCACACTAAAAACAAGTTTTAATTGCAAAAAGGCATGTGATAGCAAGATAATTCTATATCTATAAACACATGGCCATATTAAGGTTCCATAGGTCACAACAACATCACACAAAGCTAGTGGAACAACAATTTCCATTTTTACACACTTCTATTATTTATAAACTATTTACTAAGCGCTAACAAAGTTAAATCAAGAACTTAGTCACACATGCACTAATGAACTTGAAATTTTTACCACAGATCAAGCATCACATGAATAGTATACCATAAAATTTTCACATCAAAAGAAGCTTTGGATCTATAGATATGAATTTATCCCTAACAAGCATAGGCAAAAATCTAGAGCAAGATTTTTCAACTAACACATACAAGATTATACATCTACTGCATAGATCTAGTTAAGAGGAGTCCAACAAAACTGGATTTGCTATTTTATGATTTTTCTATGAATTACTATGCAATTTCAAAGTTTCAGCCGATTTACTGTAGAAAAGATTAAACGAAAATGAAAAGCACTTTTGCACTGGGGACCCCGGACTTTCCACTAAACAACTAAGCCAGATCTGAAAACTATCTCTTTGGCTATTATGCATCAGTA
>JAHUYU010000743.1:0-18746 GCA_030439765.1 Tripidium arundinaceum | reverse complement strand
TTTATAAATGAACTAGTCTATGTTAATCAACCTCCCGGGTTTGAAGACCCTAGATATCCTAATCATGTTTATAGGTTGTCCAAGGCGTTATATGGGCTCAAGCAAGCCCCTAGAGCGTGGTATGAGCGCCTTCGGGACTTCCTCATTGAGAAGGGCTTCACCATTGGGAAGGTCGACACCACACTATTCACCAAGAAGCTTAATGGGGAGATCTTCATTTGTCAAGTGTATGTTGATGATATCATCTTCGGGTCAACAAATGAAGATTATTGCAAGGAATTTGGTGAATTGATGTCGAAGGAGTTCGAGATGTCAATGATTGGTGAGCTCACATTCTTCCTTGGTTTTCAAGTCAAGCAAATGAGAGAAGGGATGTTCATCTCTCAAGAAAAGTATACCAAGGATCTTCTCAAAAGATTCAAGATGGAAGAATGCAAGCCAATCAAGACCCCAATGCCATCAAATGGACATCTCGACCTAGATGAGGGAGGTAAACCAGTTGATCAAACTCTCTACCGTTCTATGATTGGTAGCTTGTTGTACCTTACCGCATCTAGGCCCGATATCATGTTTAGTGTGTGCATGTGTGCTCGCTTCCAAGCGTGCCCTAAAGAACCTCACTTAAGTGCCATAAAAAGAATCCTAAGATATCTTAAGCACACCCCAAGCATTGGTCTTTGGTATCCCAAAGGAGCTAGATTCCAACTAGTTGGCTATTCCGATTCGGATTATGCCGGTTGCAAAATTGATAGAAAAAGCACATCCGGAGGGTGCCATTTGCTTGGGAGATCCTTAGTATCTTGGTCATCTAAAAAGCAAAATAGTGTGGCTTTGTCCACCGCCGAGGCGGAATACATTGCCGCGGGGGCTTGTTGTGCACAAATCTTATATATGAAACAAACCCTCCTAGACTATGGAGTTGTTCTTGAAAAGGTGCCACTTTTATGTGATAATGAAAGTGCCGTTAAAATTGCTAACAATCCGGTACAACACTCACGCACCAAGCACATTGATATCCGCCATCACTTTCTAAGAGATCACGTTGCTAAAAATGACATATCACTAGAAGGTGTAAGAAGTGAAAATCAATTAGCGGATATCTTCACTAAACCTTTGGATGAGGCCACTTTTTGTAGGCTAAGAAGTGAACTTAATGTGCTTGATTCAAGCAACTTTAAAAAATGAGCGTGTGTTGTCCCTTGCATTGCATTGTATTATATGCCATGTTTATTTTATCGCAATGCATTTAGGGCTTGGCTAACACGGTTATGATAACCCTCCTTTGGAGGAGTGAAGAAGCCTAACCGTGGATCAAACTTGACAAGCAACCTAGCTTTACTTTCTTGTATTGCTTTGCATATGCATGGTTGTTTGTTCGTCGTTTCTTTTCGGTTTAGCTTTGAGCAACCTCTGTGTTCGTCCATGGATAGAGAGAGCATTTGACGCTCCTAAAGGTCCAAAAACTCTATTGCATGGCCATACGTTGCTCCTTGGGTGTTTATTGCCTATTTTCCTAAAAATAGTACTAGCCTAAGGCAAACTATTTTGAAAATCTTGAGGGTTTGAGTGAGTTCACTCATATCTTGTTCCAATTGGTGTTTATTTGAGTCTCCTTGAATTGGAACTTGATTGGGAGAAGTCGCGTCGGAGTTTGGAACGAAGAAAGGCGAAGAACAGCGACCGGACGCTGGACCGGACGCTGCACCGGACGCAGTGATGCTTCACCACCGCGTCCGGTCCCGGCGTCCACCAGCACGTCCGGTCATCCAGAAGACCAACTCCAGACCTAGTGACCGGACGCTGCACCGGACGCGCCTGTGTTGACCACCGCGTCCGGTCCCGGTTACCACCACCGCGTCCGGTCATCCGCGATGAATTCTCGAACTCCCATCGACCGGACTCTGACCGCGTCAGGTCAGTCCGCACCGGACGCGTCCGGTCACTCCAGGAGCTTACTGGAGTGTGACCGGACGCTGTACCACCTCGTCCGGTCATAACGACCACCGCGTCCGGTCATCGCGCGTCGAGCGGATCTGAGCCCCCTCATAAAACCGTTCATCATCGATCTGTTTTTTTTTTACCCGACCGAATCCGCCGCCGCCGTTTTCGCCGTTCCGCCGAGTCCGCCGCGCCCTTGCTGTCCTGCTCGCCGCCGGCGACCTCGCCCGAGCCCAGCCGCGCGCCTCCTCGCCAGCTGCCCGCGCGCGCCTGCTCTTCCTCGCGCCCAAGCCGCTCGCCCGCTGCCTCACCGCAGCCGCGCACCACCGCCGCCTTCGCCGCGCCACCGCCTCTGCCGCTTCTTACTCGCCGCCGGCAAGACAGTGAGCCTCACCGCAGCAGCCGCAGCTCTTCCCCCGTGCAGTCCTAGCCCCTCATCCTCCATCTTCGGCCGAGCTACCTAGGGTTTAGCCCAAACCCTAACCTAGGATTTGCCCTAACCCATTCTCAAGGTAACGAAACCGATCGTTCTCGATTCAATTTCATTTCGTATCGTCGCTAGGGCTAACCTTGACCGTTATCATCCGTTGATCATCTCGACTCGGTCCTTTCAGAGCTCGATCGTCGATTTCGGGGATTCTCGCGACCTAGGTCACCGCATCTTCTCACCGTCGTCTCGTCGATCCGAGGTAGCTTCGCGTCACGATTCTCTTCGTATCTCATATGCTTGCTATCTCTAGGATTTCGCACCTTTTAGTTATATATGTGTTTATAGTATATCTTTCTATTCCGTCGGTGCAGCGAGTCAGTCGGTGTGTCAGGGTCAGATCTGTTTGCTGAATCCGAGGCCAAGCCTGCGGATACGGACTGAGGCCAAGCCTCTCGAGTGACAGTTCATCATCTTACAGAGGCTCTCAGTTAGTTTGTCAGCATGGTGCGTTGCAAGAACGCCGGTGGTGGTCCTGGTGACGGGGACGACAGTCCTACTCGTCGGTCTGAAATTGCGCGTGGAAAGCGCATCAAGATGATGGCCAGAAAGAAGAAGAGGGACACCTTCAGATGCAGAGATTGCTCAGGCCGTGGCAGATGCAGCAGAGCAGGCAGAGAGAGGTGGCAGGAGCAGTGGCATACGCATAGGCGAGCGTCGCTTTCATCTTGAAGGTCGACAGCTCGGCACTGAGGCCACTGAGGGTACAGAGGATACTGGAGCTCCAGAGAGTATGTCAGTTGATCCACCTACAGAGGCTACAGAGGCTCCAGAGGCTCCAGAGGCTACAGAGGACACAGAGGAGCAGCCAGCTCAGTCTCCACCACGTCGCCGCTCCACACGTGCTCGTACTCAGGTGACTCCTAGGCCAGAGGGCCAGCGTCGTGGAGCACGTCCTCCTCCCAGAGTTAGAGGTTCACCCCCAGTCGAGCGCTTTGACCTGAGGGGTGCTACAGCACGTCAGGTGCAGGGGTTGAGGTTCGTGGAGGTCAGCCGATGGTTTCCACCAGTGAGGGATCCTAGAGCTTCAGAGGGTTTCTATACCCCACTTCAGGAGGATTTCTACAGAGCCTTAGTTGACAGTGGTATTGCTTTTAGACCTCAGAGGGTATGTCGGCTTGAGGCACTTGTTGATGTTGTGGGAGAGCAGCTTCGTCCGCACCTGTCCTATCTACCTGGCTTGTCAGATCTTCTTGGACGGACAGGTGCATACTGCGGCACATGGGTCAGAGAGTTTTATGCTTCACTGTGGATTGATCCTGCCCATGAGTTCATTCACTTTGCTTTCAGAGGCCGCGATCATAGACTTTACAGCTCCAGAGCTCGAGAGATCCTCAGACTTCCAGCTTCTGACACGAAGATCCATCAGTTATGCTATGGTCAGACTCCTCCACCCAGACGCCCTCACGGCGGAGCAGTGCCACCTACAGACCTAGTTCGACCCTGTTTTCGTGAGCCTTTTGGCGAAGGGTCTCGTCGTATGCCTGCCAGCCTGACACCACTTGCCAGAGTTTTGGATGCTATTCTCAGACGCACTCTGCTTCCCAGACTTGGCTACAGAGAGGGACTGACACGTATGCAGCTTTGGGTTGTTCACCACCTCCTCTCACAGAGACAGTTTGACATCTGGGATCTTATACTTAGTGAGATGGAGGACACCATTGCTGAGGGCTTCAAGGGTAATCGTCAGCTGCCCTATGCACACTGGATCTGCTTTATTATTAGATCTTCTATTCAGATGCCACCAGAGATCAGGGCGGAGATATCTAACACTACCACTGCTTTCCCTGATTATGATATCCGTCAGCTTTGGGCCTCGGTTACTAGAGATCAGGCCCCAGTGCCAGGACAGCGTGAGCGCCCAGAGGTTCCTGAGACAGCGGCTGAGCAGGACGCCACAGTTGACGAGCTTGCTGAGGCAGAGCTTGCCGATCTTGACGCTCAGTCTGCTGATATACCTGAGGATGTGACTTCTGACAGCACAGATGAGGACTACCAGCCCATTCCCAGGTACCGGTCTCCTCGGTCTCATGACCACGAGGCCGGTGGCTCTAGTTCAGCCTCCCGCTCAGACCCAGCCATGGTGGCTATTCTTGAGAGGTTGACCCAGGCTCAGCAGCAGCAGCAGCAGCAGATTCAGAGACAGGCACAGGACACAGCTGCAGCACTTGCACAGATTCAGGCTCGTCAGGACGAGTTTCAGCGACAGCAGCTTGAGATCCAGAGGCAGCAAGTTGAGATGCAGCGACAGAGTCAGCAGCAGTACATAGATCTCCTGCGCCACCTTGTCACAGTCGGGGTTCCTCCGCCTGCTTCTGTCATGACTCAGGCTTTGCATTCCAGTGGTCCGTCGAGTCAGGGACAGCCGAGCTTTCAGTTCACATCTCCACAGCAGCAGGTTCCCCAGTCCTTTCAGTCCCCGAGTTTCACTCCTATTCATACGGGGTTTACACCGTCAGACCAGCCTCGCCCGCACCTCTTGACAGGCCCATCTATTGGTGATTTCAGTGCTACCTACAGCGAGTTGACTGGTCAGCCGACACCCTCGCACATCACTACGTTTCATACTTCTTCAGGGTTGTCAGTTCCCGAGGCAGCTATTCCTCCAGTGACAGGGACCGGGACTACAGAGACTATCCCTTCGTCAGTTGCCTCGACAGATCCCCCTGAAACTACTCTCTCTCCCCCTTTGGCATCAAGCGCCAAAAAACTAATCTAATGATCTGACGGGGGGAACAGACGGAGTCGTGTCGGGTGCCGAGGTGCGCGGAGTAACCACAAAGTGTAGCGTATCACCCTCGGAGTCTGAGCTATCTGGCTGACCCTCTGAAGAAGCACGTGGCTGTGAAGCGGTCTGGGTCTGAGCAGGAACAGGCACTGACTGAGTAGCAACAAGTGGATCTGTCTGAGTGACCTGAGCCTGTGGTGAGCCAATAGCTGGGGGATCTGTCGAGGCAACTGACGAAGGGATAGTCTCTGTAGTCCCGGTCCCTGTCACTGGAGGAATAGCTGCCTCGGGAACTGACAACCCTGAAGAAGTATGAAACGTAGTGATGTGCGAGGGTGTCGGCTGACCAGTCAACTCGCTGTAGGTAGCACTGAAATCACCAATAGATGGGCCTGTCAAGAGGTGCGGGCGAGGCTGGTCTGACGGTGTAAACCCCGTATGAATAGGAGTGAAACTCGGGGACTGAAAGGACTGGGGAACCTGCTGCTGTGGAGATGTGAACTGAAAGCTCGGCTGTCCCTGACTCGACGGACCACTGGAATGCAAAGCCTGAGTCATGACAGAAGCAGGCGGAGGAACCCCGACTGTGACAAGGTGGCGCAGGAGATCTATGTACTGCTGCTGACTCTGTCGCTGCATCTCAACTTGCTGCCTCTGGATCTCAAGCTGCTGTCGCTGAAACTCGTCCTGACGAGCCTGAATCTGTGCAAGTGCTGCAGCTGTGTCCTGTGCCTGTCTCTGAATCTGCTGCTGCTGCTGCTGCTGAGCCTGGGTCAACCTCTCAAGAATAGCCACCATGGCTGGGTCTGAGCGGGAGGCTGAACTAGAGCCACCGGCCTCGTGGTCATGAGACCGAGGAGACCGGTACCTGGGAATGGGCTGGTAGTCCTCATCTGTGCTGTCAGAAGTCACATCCTCAGGTATATCAGCAGACTGAGCGTCAAGATCGGCAAGCTCTGCCTCAGCAAGCTCGTCAACTGTGGCGTCCTGCTCAGCCGCTGTCTCAGGAACCTCTGGGCGCTCACGCTGTCCTGGCACTGGGGCCTGATCTCTAGTAACCGAGGCCCAAAGCTGACGGATATCATAATCAGGGAAAGCAGTGGTAGTGTTAGATATCTCCGCCCTGATCTCTGGTGGCATCTGAATAGAAGATCTAATAATAAAGCAGATCCAGTGTGCATAGGGCAGCTGACGATTACCCTTGAAGCCCTCAGCAATGGTGTCCTCCATCTCACTAAGTATAAGATCCCAGATGTCAAACTGTCTCTGTGAGAGGAGGTGGTGAACAACCCAAAGCTGCATACGTGTCAGTCCCTCTCTGTAGCCAAGTCTGGGAAGCAGAGTGCGTCTGAGAATAGCATCCAAAACTCTGGCAAGTGGTGTCAGGCTGGCAGGCATACGACGAGACCCTTCGCCAAAAGGCTCACGAAAACAGGGTCGAACTAGGTCTGTAGGTGGCACTGCTCCGCCGTGAGGGCGTCTGGGTGGAGGAGTCTGACCATAGCATAACTGATGGATCTTCGTGTCAGAAGCTGGAAGTCTGAGGATCTCTCGAGCTCTGGAGCTGTAAAGTCTATGATCGCGGCCTCTGAAAGCAAAGTGAATGAACTCATGGGCAGGATCAATCCACAGTGAAGCATAAAACTCTCTGACCCATGTGCCGCAGTATGCACCTGTCCGTCCAAGAAGATCTGACAAGCCAGGTAGATAGGACAGGTGCGGACGAAGCTGCTCTCCCACAACATCAACAAGTGCCTCAAGCCGACATACCCTCTGAGGTCTAAAAGCAATACCACTGTCAACTAAGGCTCTGTAGAAATCCTCCTGAAGTGGGGTATAGAAACCCTCTGAAGCTCTAGGATCCCTCACTGGTGGAAACCATCGGCTGACCTCCACGAACCTCAACCCCTGCACCTGACGTGCTGTAGCACCCCTCAGGTCAAAGCGCTCGACTGGGGGTGAACCTCTAACTCTGGGAGGAGGACGTGCTCCACGACGCTGGCCCTCTGGCCTAGGAGTCACCTGAGTACGAGCACGTGTGGAGCGGCGACGTGGTGGAGACTGAGCTGGCTGCTCCTCTGTGTCCTCTGTAGCCTCTGGAGCCTCTGGAGCCTCTGTAGCCTCTGTAGGTGGATCAACTGACATACTCTCTGGAGCTCCAGTATCCTCTGTACCCTCAGTGGCCTCAGTGCCGAGCTGTCGACCTTCAAGATGAAAGCGACGCTCGCCTATGCGTATGCCACTGCTCCTGCCACCTCTCTCTGCCTGCTCTGCTGCATCTGCCACGGCCTGAGCAATCTCTGCATCTGAAGGTGTCCTCTTCTTCTTTCTGGCCATCATCTTGATGCGCTTTCCACGCGCAATTTCAGACCGACGAGTAGGACTGTCGTCCCCGTCACCAGGACCACCACCGGCGTTCTTGCAACGCACCATGCTGACAAACTAACTGAGAGCCTCTGTAAGATGATGAACTGTCACTCGAGAGGCTTGGCCTCAGTCCGTATCCGCAGGCTTGGCCTCGGATTCAGCAAACAGATCTGACCCTGACACACCGACTGACTCGCTGCACCGACGGAATAGAAAGATATACTATAAACACATATATAACTAAAAGGTGCGAAATCCTAGAGATAGCAAGCATATGAGATACGAAGAGAATCGTGACGCGAAGCTACCTCGGATCGACGAGACGACGGTGAGAAGATGCGGTGACCTAGGTCGCGAGAATCCCCGAAATCGACGATCGAGCTCTGAAAGGACCGAGTCGAGATGATCAACGGATGATAACGGTCAAGGTTAGCCCTAGCGACGATACGAAATGAAATTGAATCGAGAACGATCGGTTTCGTTACCTTGAGAATGGGTTAGGGCAAATCCTAGGTTAGGGTTTGGGCTAAACCCTAGGTAGCTCGGCCGAAGATGGAGGATGAGGGGCTAGGACTGCACGGGGGAAGAGCTGCGGCTGCTGCGGTGAGGCTCACTGTCTTGCCGGCGGCGAGTAAGAAGCGGCAGAGGCGGTGGCGCGGCGAAGGCGGCGGTGGTGCGCGGCTGCGGTGAGGCAGCGGGCGAGCGGCTTGGGCGCGAGGAAGAGCAGGCGCGCGCGGGCAGCTGGCGAGGAGGCGCGCGGCTGGGCTCGGGCGAGGTCGCCGGCGGCGAGCAGGACAGCAAGGGCGCGGCGGACTCGGCGGAACGGCGAAAACGGCGGCGGCGGATTCGGTCGGGTAAAAAAAAAACAGATCGATGATGAACGGTTTTATGAGGGGCTCAGATCCGCTCGACGCGCGATGACCGGACGCGGTGGTCGTTATGACCGGACGAGGTGGTACAGCGTCCGGTCACACTCCAGTAAGCTCCTGGAGTGACCGGACGCGTCCGGTGCGGACTGACCTGACGCGGTCAGAGTCCGGTCGATGGGAGTTCGAGAATTCATCGCGGATGACCGGACGCGGTGGTGGTAACCGGGACCGGACGCGGTGGTCAACACAGGCGCGTCCGGTGCAGCGTCCGGTCACTAGGTCTGGAGTTGGTCTTCTGGATGACCGGACGTGCTGGTGGACGCCGGGACCGGACGCGGTGGTGAAGCATCACTGCGTCCGGTGCAGCGTCCGGTCCAGCGTCCGGTCGCTGTTCTTCGCCTTTCTTCGTTCCAAACTCCGACGCGACTTCTCCCAATCAAGTTCCAATTCAAGGAGACTCAAATAAACACCAATTGGAACAAGATATGAGTGAACTCACTCAAACCCTCAAGATTTTCAAAATAGTTTGCCTTAGGCTAGTACTATTTTTAGGAAAATAGGCAATAAACACCCAAGGAGCAACGTATGGCCATGCAATAGAGTTTTTGGACCTTTAGGAGCGTCAAATGCTCTCTCTATCCATGGACGAACACAGAGGTTGCTCAAAGCTAAACCGAAAAGAAACGACGAACAAACAACCATGCATATGCAAAGCAATACAAGAAAGTAAAGCTAGGTTGCTTGTCAAGTTTGATCCACGGTTAGGCTTCTTCACTCCTCCAAAGGAGGGTTATCATAACCGTGTTAGCCAAGCCCTAAATGCATTGCGATAAAATAAACATGGCATATAATACAATGCAATGCAAGGGACAACACACGCTCATTTTTTAAAGTTGCTTGAATCAAGCACATTAAGTTCACTTCTTAGCCTACAAAAAGTGGCCTCATCCAAAGGTTTAGTGAAGATATCCGCTAATTGATTTTCACTTCTTACACCTTCTAGTGATATGTCATTTTTAGCAACGTGATCTCTTAGAAAGTGATGGCGGATATCAATGTGCTTGGTGCGTGAGTGTTGTACCGGATTGTTAGCAATTTTAACGGCACTTTCATTATCACATAAAAGTGGCACCTTTTCAAGAACAACTCCATAGTCTAGGAGGGTTTGTTTCATATATAAGATTTGTGCACAACAAGCCCCCGCGGCAATGTATTCCGCCTCGGCGGTGGACAAAGCCACACTATTTTGCTTTTTAGATGACCAAGATACTAAGGATCTCCCAAGCAAATGGCACCCTCCGGATGTGCTTTTTCTATCAATTTTGCAACCGGCATAATCCGAATCGGAATAGCCAACTAGTTGGAATCTAGCTCCTTTGGGATACCAAAGACCAATGCTTGGGGTGTGCTTAAGATATCTTAGGATTCTTTTTATGGCACTTAAGTGAGGTTCTTTAGGGCACGCTTGGAAGCGAGCACACATGCACACACTAAACATGATATCGGGCCTAGATGCGGTAAGGTACAACAAGCTACCAATCATAGAACGGTAGAGAGTTTGATCAACTGGTTTACCTCCCTCATCTAGGTCGAGATGTCCATTTGATGGCATTGGGGTCTTGATTGGCTTGCATTCTTCCATCTTGAATCTTTTGAGAAGATCCTTGGTATACTTTTCTTGAGAGATGAACATCCCTTCTCTCATTTGCTTGACTTGAAAACCAAGGAAGAATGTGAGCTCACCAATCATTGACATCTCGAACTCCTTCGACATCAATTCACCAAATTCCTTGCAATAATCTTCATTTGTTGACCCGAAGATGATATCATCAACATACACTTGACAAATGAAGATCTCCCCATTAAGCTTCTTGGTGAATAGTGTGGTGTCGACCTTCCCAATGGTGAAGCCCTTCTCAATGAGGAAGTCCCGAAGGCGCTCATACCACGCTCTAGGGGCTTGCTTGAGCCCATATAACGCCTTGGACAACCTATAAACATGATTAGGATATCTAGGGTCTTCAAACCCGGGAGGTTGATTAACATAGACTAGTTCATTTATAAAGCCATTTAAGAATGCACTTTTCACATCCATTTGATATAGTTTCATATCATGATGTGATGCATATGCAAGGAGGATACGAATGGCTTCAAGTCTCGCAACGGGTGCAAAGGTCTCTCCAAAATCAAGACCTTCAACTTGAGAGAACCCCTTTGCAACTAGTCTTGCCTTGTTCCTCACAACTATGCCTTGGTCATCTTGCTTGTTTCGGAACACCCACTTGGTTCCAATGACTCTTGCACCTTTAGGATGCTCTTCAAGTGTCCAAACTTGATTGCGGGTGAAGTTGTTCAATTCTTCATGCATAGCATTCACCCAATCCGGATCTTGAAGAGCTTCTTCTACATTCTTAGGTTCAACACAAGAGACAAAAGAGTGATGTTCAACAAAAGAAGCTAGCTTTTGAGATCGAGTCATTACTCCCTTTGTAGGACTCCCTATGATGAGTTCTTGTGGATATGCTTGAAGTAGTGGAGAATTTCTTCTATCAACCACTTGAGGAGGTGGATGGGGAGCATCAACATCTTGAGCTTGTGCCTCGGCTTGTTCATGAGAGACATAAGTATCTTCATTTTCAACTCTCTCATTCTTGTCATCATCTTGAGGCACACGTGATGAAGATGGTGAATCAATAATTTGTACATCGTCTTCATCATCTTTTGGCTTGATGTCTCCCACCGGCATGTTCTTCATGGCCTCCCTCAAGGGGTTGATAGAAGAAATTCTCCACTACTTCAAGCATATCCACAAGAACTCATCATAGGGAGTCCTACAAAGGGAGTAATGACTCGATCTCAAAAGCTAGCTTCTTTTGTTGAACATCACTCTTTTGTCTCTTGTGTTGAACCTAAGAATGTAGAAGAAGCTCTTCAAGATCCGGATTGGGTGAATGCTATGCATGAAGAATTGAACAACTTCACCCGCAATCAAGTTTGGACACTTGAAGAGCATCCTAAAGGTGCAAGAGTCATTGGAACCAAGTGGGTGTTCCGAAACAAGCAAGATGACCAAGGCATAGTTGTGAGGAACAAGGCAAGACTAGTTGCAAAGGGGTTCTCTCAAGTTGAAGGTCTTGATTTTGGAGAGACCTTTGCACCCGTTGCGAGACTTGAAGCCATTCGTATCCTCCTTGCATATGCATCACATCATGATATGAAACTATATCAAATGGATGTGAAAAGTGCATTCTTAAATGGCTTTATAAATGAACTAGTCTATGTTAATTCAACCTCCCGGGTTTGAAGACCCTAGATATCCTAATCATGTTTATAGGTTGTCCAAGGCGTTATATGGGCTCAAGCAAGCCCCTAGAGCGTGGTATGAGCGCCTTCGGGACTTCCTCATTGAGAAGGGCTTCACCATTGGGAAGGTCGACACCACACTATTCACCAAGAAGCTTAATGGGGAGATCTTCATTTGTCAAGTGTATGTTGATGATATCATCTTCGGGTCAACAAATGAAGATTATTGCAAGGAATTTGGTGAATTGATGTCGAAGGAGTTCGAGATGTCAATGATTGGTGAGCTCACATTCTTCCTTGGTTTTCAAGTCAAGCAAATGAGAGAAGGGATGTTCATCTCTCAAGAAAAGTATACCAAGGATCTTCTCAAAAGATTCAAGATGGAAGAATGCAAGCCAATCAAGACCCCAATGCCATCAAATGGACATCTCGACCTAGATGAGGGAGGTAAACCAGTTGATCAAACTCTCTACCGTTCTATGATTGGTAGCTTGTTGTACCTTACCGCATCTAGGCCCGATATCATGTTTAGTGTGTGCATGTGTGCTCGCTTCCAAGCGTGCCCTAAAGAACCTCACTTAAGTGCCATAAAAAGAATCCTAAGATATCTTAAGCACACCCCAAGCATTGGTCTTTGGTATCCCAAAGGAGCTAGATTCCAACTAGTTGGCTATTCCGATTCGGATTATGCCGGTTGCAAAATTGATAGAAAAAGCACATCCGGAGGGTGCCATTTGCTTGGGAGATCCTTAGTATCTTGGTCATCTAAAAAGCAAAATAGTGTGGCTTTGTCCACCGCCGAGGCGGAATACATTGCCGCGGGGGCTTGTTGTGCACAAATCTTATATATGAAACAAACCCTCCTAGACTATGGAGTTGTTCTTGAAAAGGTGCCACTTTTATGTGATAATGAAAGTGCCGTTAAAATTGCTAACAATCCGGTACAACACTCACGCACCAAGCACATTGATATCCGCCATCACTTTCTAAGAGATCACGTTGCTAAAAATGACATATCACTAGAAGGTGTAAGAAGTGAAAATCAATTAGCGGATATCTTCACTAAACCTTTGGATGAGGCCACTTTTTGTAGGCTAAGAAGTGAACTTAATGTGCTTGATTCAAGCAACTTTAAAAAATGAGCGTGTGTTGTCCCTTGCATTGCATTGTATTATATGCCATGTTTATTTTATCGCAATGCATTTAGGGCTTGGCTAACACGGTTATGATAACCCTCCTTTGGAGGAGTGAAGAAGCCTAACCGTGGATCAAACTTGACAAGCAACCTAGCTTTACTTTCTTGTATTGCTTTGCATATGCATGGTTGTTTGTTCGTCGTTTCTTTTCGGTTTAGCTTTGAGCAACCTCTGTGTTCGTCCATGGATAGAGAGAGCATTTGACGCTCCTAAAGGTCCAAAAACTCTATTGCATGGCCATACGTTGCTCCTTGGGTGTTTATTGCCTATTTTCCTAAAAATAGTACTAGCCTAAGGCAAACTATTTTGAAAATCTTGAGGGTTTGAGTGAGTTCACTCATATCTTGTTCCAATTGGTGTTTATTTGAGTCTCCTTGAATTGGAACTTGATTGGGAGAAGTCGCGTCGGAGTTTGGAACGAAGAAAGGCGAAGAACAGCGACCGGACGCTGGACCGGACGCTGCACCGGACGCAGTGATGCTTCACCACCGCGTCCGGTCCCGGCGTCCACCAGCACGTCCGGTCATCCAGAAGACCAACTCCAGACCTAGTGACCGGACGCTGCACCGGACGCGCCTGTGTTGACCACCGCGTCCGGTCCCGGTTACCACCACCGCGTCCGGTCATCCGCGATGAATTCTCGAACTCCCATCGACCGGACTCTGACCGCGTCAGGTCAGTCCGCACCGGACGCGTCCGGTCACTCCAGGAGCTTACTGGAGTGTGACCGGACGCTGTACCACCTCGTCCGGTCATAACGACCACCGCGTCCGGTCATCGCGCGTCGAGCGGATCTGAGCCCCTCATAAAACCGTTCATCATCGATCTGTTTTTTTTTTACCCGACCGAATCCGCCGCCGCCGTTTTCGCCGTTCCGCCGAGTCCGCCGCGACTTCTCCCAATCAAGTTCCAATTCAAGGAGACTCAAATAAACACCAATTGGAACAAGATATGAGTGAACTCACTCAAACCCTCAAGATTTTCAAAATAGTTTGCCTTAGGCTAGTACTATTTTTAGGAAAATAGGCAATAAACACCCAAGGAGCAACGTATGGCCATGCAATAGAGTTTTTGGACCTTTAGGAGCGTCAAATGCTCTCTCTATCCATGGACGAACACAGAGGTTGCTCAAAGCTAAACCGAAAAGAAACGACGAACAAACAACCATGCATATGCAAAGCAATACAAGAAAGTAAAGCTAGGTTGCTTGTCAAGTTTGATCCACGGTTAGGCTTCTTCACTCCTCCAAAGGAGGGTTATCATAACCGTGTTAGCCAAGCCCTAAATGCATTGCGATAAAATAAACATGGCATATAATACAATGCAATGCAAGGGACAACACACGCTCATTTTTTAAAGTTGCTTGAATCAAGCACATTAAGTTCACTTCTTAGCCTACAAAAAGTGGCCTCATCCAAAGGTTTAGTGAAGATATCCGCTAATTGATTTTCACTTCTTACACCTTCTAGTGATATGTCATTTTTAGCAACGTGATCTCTTAGAAAGTGATGGCGGATATCAATGTGCTTGGTGCGTGAGTGTTGTACCGGATTGTTAGCAATTTTAACGGCACTTTCATTATCACATAAAAGTGGCACCTTTTCAAGAACAACTCCATAGTCTAGGAGGGTTTGTTTCATATATAAGATTTGTGCACAACAAGCCCCCGCGGCAATGTATTCCGCCTCGGCGGTGGACAAAGCCACACTATTTTGCTTTTTAGATGACCAAGATACTAAGGATCTCCCAAGCAAATGGCACCCTCCGGATGTGCTTTTTCTATCAATTTTGCAACCGGCATAATCCGAATCGGAATAGCCAACTAGTTGGAATCTAGCTCCTTTGGGATACCAAAGACCAATGCTTGGGGTGTGCTTAAGATATCTTAGGATTCTTTTTATGGCACTTAAGTGAGGTTCTTTAGGGCACGCTTGGAAGCGAGCACACATGCACACACTAAACATGATATCGGGCCTAGATGCGGTAAGGTACAACAAGCTACCAATCATAGAACGGTAGAGAGTTTGATCAACTGGTTTACCTCCCTCATCTAGGTCGAGATGTCCATTTGATGGCATTGGGGTCTTGATTGGCTTGCATTCTTCCATCTTGAATCTTTTGAGAAGATCCTTGGTATACTTTTCTTGAGAGATGAACATCCCTTCTCTCATTTGCTTGACTTGAAAACCAAGGAAGAATGTGAGCTCACCAATCATTGACATCTCGAACTCCTTCGACATCAATTCACCAAATTCCTTGCAATAATCTTCATTTGTTGACCCGAAGATGATATCATCAACATACACTTGACAAATGAAGATCTCCCCATTAAGCTTCTTGGTGAATAGTGTGGTGTCGACCTTCCCAATGGTGAAGCCCTTCTCAATGAGGAAGTCCCGAAGGCGCTCATACCACGCTCTAGGGGCTTGCTTGAGCCCATATAACGCCTTGGACAACCTATAAACATGATTAGGATATCTAGGGTCTTCAAACCCGGGAGGTTGATTAACATAGACTAGTTCATTTATAAAGCCATTTAAGAATGCACTTTTCACATCCATTTGATATAGTTTCATATCATGATGTGATGCATATGCAAGGAGGATACGAATGGCTTCAAGTCTCGCAACGGGTGCAAAGGTCTCTCCAAAATCAAGACTCTTTCAACTTGAGAGAACCCCTTTGCAACTAGTCTTGCCTTGTTCCTCACAACTATGCCTTGGTCATCTTGCTTGTTTCGGAACACCCACTTGGTTCCAATGACTCTTGCACCTTTAGGATGCTCTTCAAGTGTCCAAACTTGATTGCGGGTGAAGTTGTTCAATTCTTCATGCATAGCATTCACCCAATCCGGATCTTGAAGAGCTTCTTCTACATTCTTAGGTTCAACACAAGAGACAAAAGAGTGATGTTCAACAAAAGAAGCTAGCTTTTGAGATCGAGTCATTACTCCCTTTGTAGGACTCCCTATGATGAGTTCTTGTGGATATGCTTGAAGTAGTGGAGAATTTCTTCTATCAACCCCTTGAGGGAGGCCATGAAGAACATGCCGGTGGGAGACATCAAGCCAAAAGATGATGAAGACGATGTACAAATTATTGATTCACCATCTTCATCACGTGTGCCTCAAGATGATGACAAGAATGAGAGAGTTGAAAATGAAGATACTTATGTCTCTCATGAACAAGCCGAGGCACAAGCTCAAGATGTTGATGCTCCCCATCCACCTCCTCAAGTGGTTGATAGAAGAAATTCTCCACTACTTCAAGCATATCCACAAGAACTCATCATAGGGAGTCCTACAAAGGGAGTAATGACTCGATCTCAAAAGCTAGCTTCTTTTGTTGAACATCACTCTTTTGTCTCTTGTGTTGAACCTAAGAATGTAGAAGAAGCTCTTCAAGATCCGGATTGGGTGAATGCTATGCATGAAGAATTGAACAACTTCACCCGCAATCAAGTTTGGACACTTGAAGAGCATCCTAAAGGTGCAAGAGTCATTGGAACCAAGTGGGTGTTCCGAAACAAGCAAGATGACCAAGGCATAGTTGTGAGGAACAAGGCAAGACTAGTTGCAAAGGGGTTCTCTCAAGTTGAAGGTCTTGATTTTGGAGAGACCTTTGCACCCGTTGCGAGACTTGAAGCCATTCGTATCCTCCTTGCATATGCATCACATCATGATATGAAACTATATCAAATGGATGTGAAAAGTGCATTCTTAAATGGCTTTATAAATGAACTAGTCTATGTTAATCAACCTCCCGGGTTTGAAGACCCTAGATATCCTAATCATGTTTATAGGTTGTCCAAGGCGTTATATGGGCTCAAGCAAGCCCCTAGAGCGTGGTATGAGCGCCTTCGGGACTTCCTCATTGAGAAGGGCTTCACCATTGGGAAGGTCGACACCACACTATTCACCAAGAAGCTTAATGGGGAGATCTTCATTTGTCAAGTGTATGTTGATGATATCATCTTCGGGTCAACAAATGAAGATTATTGCAAGGAATTTGGTGAATTGATGTCGAAGGAGTTCGAGATGTCAATGATTGGTGAGCTCACATTCTTCCTTGGTTTTCAAGTCAAGCAAATGAGAGAAGGGATGTTCATCTCTCAAGAAAAGTATACCAAGGATCTTCTCAAAAGATTCAAGATGGAAGAATGCAAGCCAATCAAGACCCCAATGCCATCAAATGGACATCTCGACCTAGATGAGGGAGGTAAACCAGTTGATCAAACTCTCTACCGTTCTATGATTGGTAGCTTGTTGTACCTTACCGCATCTAGGCCCGATATCATGTTTAGTGTGTGCATGTGTGCTCGCTTCCAAGCGTGCCCTAAAGAACCTCACTTAAGTGCCATAAAAAGAATCCTAAGATATCTTAAGCACACCCCAAGCATTGGTCTTTGGTATCCCAAAGGAGCTAGATTCCAACTAGTTGGCTATTCCGATTCGGATTATGCCGGTTGCAAAATTGATAGAAAAAGCACATCCGGAGGGTGCCATTTGCTTGGGAGATCCTTAGTATCTTGGTCATCTAAAAAGCAAAATAGTGTGGCTTTGTCCACCGCCGAGGCGGAATACATTGCCGCGGGGGCTTGTTGTGCACAAATCTTATATATGAAACAAACCCTCCTAGACTATGGAGTTGTTCTTGAAAAGGTGCCACTTTTATGTGATAATGAAAGTGCCGTTAAAATTGCTAACAATCCGGTACAACACTCACGCACCAAGCACATTGATATCCGCCATCACTTTCTAAGAGATCACGTTGCTAAAAATGACATATCACTAGAAGGTGTAAGAAGTGAAAATCAATTAGCGGATATCTTCACTAAACCTTTGGATGAGGCCACTTTTTGTAGGCTAAGAAGTGAACTTAATGTGCTTGATTCAAGCAACTTTAAAAAATGAGCGTGTGTTGTCCCTTGCATTGCATTGTATTATATGCCATGTTTATTTTATCGCAATGCATTTAGGGCTTGGCTAACACGGTTATGATAACCCTCCTTTGGAGGAGTGAAGAAGCCTAACCGTGGATCAAACTTGACAAGCAACCTAGCTTTACTTTCTTGTATTGCTTTGCATATGCATGGTTGTTTGTTCGTCGTTTCTTTTCGGTTTAGCTTTGAGCAACCTCTGTGTTCGTCCATGGATAGAGAGAGCATTTGACGCTCCTAAAGGTCCAAAAACTCTATTGCATGGCCATACGTTGCTCCTTGGGTGTTTATTGCCTATTTTCCTAAAAATAGTACTAGCCTAAGGCAAACTATTTTGAAAATCTTGAGGGTTTGAGTGAGTTCACTCATATCTTGTTCCAATTGGTGTTTATTTGAGTCTCCTTGAATTGGAACTTGATTGGGAGAAGTCGCGTCGGAGTTTGGAACGAAGAAAGGCGAAGAACAGCGACCGGACGCTGGACCGGACGCTGCACCGGACGCAGTGATGCTTCACCACCGCGTCCGGTCCCGGCGTCCACCAGCACGTCCGGTCATCCAGAAGACCAACTCCAGACCTAGTGACCGGACGCTGCACCGGACGCGCCTGTGTTGACCACCGCGTCCGGTCCCGGTTACCACCACCGCGTCCGGTCATCCGCGATGAATTCTCGAACTCCCATCGACCGGACTCTGACCGCGTCAGGTCAGTCCGCACCGGACGCGTCCGGTCACTCCAGGAGCTTACTGGAGTGTGACCGGACGCTGTACCACCTCGTCCGGTCATAACGACCACCGCGTCCGGTCATCGCGCGTCGAGCGGATCTGAGCCCCTCATAAAACCGTTCATCATCGATCTGTTTTTTTTTTACCCGACCGAATCCGCCGCCGCCGTTTTCGCCGTTCCGCCGAGTCCGCAGCAA
>JAHUYU010003591.1:0-18731 GCA_030439765.1 Tripidium arundinaceum | reverse complement strand
GTTGAATCTTCCACAATTTAATGAGAAATGTTTCCATGTCTATTAGTGTCTGAGGTAGACACAAATTAGCTTACTGTAGCAATCAAATGATGCATTCTGCAAATTGCAATAAGGGGAAATATATCAGAGTGTTCTTTAACATTTGATTTTATTCTCTAATTGTTCACTTATTTCCTTTTTTATTTTTTCTGTTACAGGAAAAGGTTTGATCACAAACCAAGGTATGAAGGCTTCTCTCAGCATTGCTGGATCTTCTGCCAAGGTTAATTGATCATAATGTTTACTTTTGATATATTGAGCATCTTTTCATACAAAAGATTGCTCATATGACCTCTTTATTCGTTATTAGACTTTTGCTGCTCTTGCTGGTGTCCAAAGTTTCATCATGTGCTTGTTAAGAAGACTGCGTGGGAAAGATGACAGTAAGCACTTTGCTGTAGTTCTATTACTTTGTTAGCACATGAAGGTGCAAGTATGAATATCAATGAAATGCCCTTTGCAGTGATCAATGCGGGTATGGCTGGTTGTTGCACAGGCCTTGCTTTGAGCTTTCCAGGTACAACTGTGTGCAACTATCAATACTTTTGTTTAGAATTTTATCCAACAAATTATGTTGTTGTTCTTACAGCTTTAACAACATACAGTGCAATCAATACTGGATGCTATATGCATATAGCTGAGCCAGATGATATTTGCTTAATCCCTTTATTGTAGCATACTGTTCGAGTTGTGTTTGAGTAAGCTTTTGATATATTATTGCTATACTCACTTCTCTTCCCATCTTGCTTTCTAGAAGAGTAATATTTTAGAAACATTTTTTTTCCTGTGTTATACATTTTAAAAATTCTATTTTAGTTCCATGTGGAATATTCATTATGTGCTTTAGTCTGTTCACCATTGATTGCTTCTTATGTTCATATATAGGTGTGGAAGATGAATGTCTAGACTCTAGACTATTGTTTATAGGATAGCAACCTTGTTAAATGAACATGCTTTGAAGACTGTTCTTGCAGTATTCTCGTTTTTTTACTCTGAACATTCTTGGGACTATTTTGGGAATTGTTTTCTCTTGGTTTGAACATTGAAGCTTGCATTGTAACCAGACATGCAAATTTCTATGAAAAATTTTGAATCAATTAGAAGATTACTAATTCTGTTTTGAGTCTGTGAAGTTGAGTAAAATTATTGCGTAACTTCTATATTGAAATCTTCTGAACGCTAAATGTCTGCTAATGGCTACATTTTGTTTCATTGTGAGTTCCTTGATGTGTTGGGAACTCTAGGTATGAACTTGCCAAACAGGATGGCCTTGTTCTCCAAGATTTGAATCATCATATGCACATTTTGAAATCAAAGGATATGCAAAGGACCATGTTTTTATTTCTTTTTTCTCGAACTATGCAGGAGAACTGTGTGTCATTTCATTAAGAAGATAGAAATACAATGGAAAGAGGCGAAGTGCCTTTTCCAGAACCCCCACACACACACTCACACACACAAACACAAGCACCACACAGAACAAAACAAAAAAACAACCATCACCAACCCCTCAGATCCTCAGATTAGTAAGAGGTTTAGTTGACCAGGGCAAGTGACCTCAAAAGCAAACTCTTGGAGCGCTCAAGCACTGGCAGAACACCAAAGGCTGCTCTCATATACAATAGCCTGCAGGACAACTTCTAATCTCGGCCATGCTCCTTCAAAAACACAAGCATTCTGATGCTTCCAGAGTTCCCAAGCAACTAAGATAATTAGAGAATTAAGGGCTTTTCTCACTTCCTTAGGAACCCTCTTTGCAACACTACACCACCAGCCAGAAAAACTAGTTACATCCGGGCTTGGCGCAAGGTTGGCCATGCCAGAGTTTTATGAAGAGTCATGGTCCAGATTTGCCGCAAGAAAACACAAGAGATAAGAACATGTTGTATTGTTTCATCGGCTTGGTCACAAAGCGGACAGGTAACAGGATGAAGAAGTCCATGTTTGGCCAACCGGTCTGCAGTCCAACATCGATTCTTAACTGCCAGCCAGATAAAGAATTTGCAACGTAAAGGTGCCCAAGTTTTCCAAATACACCGCCACAGACCAAACTTGATGGATCCAAAGAAAAAAGCACCATAAGCAGACTTGCTTGTATAAGCCCCAGTCTGAGATAGGCGCCAAACGTGCTGATCAGGAATGTCATGTTATAGGATTATATTGTCCACTAGATCCCACAAGTGTAAATAATCAACCAGGACTTGCACCGTCAATGCACCTTTTATATCTCTTACCGAAGATTGATCGATCATTGAGCGCTTGAGCTACAGTCCGCTGTTTTAGCGCTCTCTTCGGAATTAATTTGACCAGATTGGGTGCAATCTCAGCAGCAGTTCTGCCTTGCGGCCACTGATCTGACCAAAATTTGGTCGTCTCCCCCATTACCAACAATAGTTTGTACTGCTGCCTCAAAGAGAGCTTGAGCATTTCTAGGCACCTTCACTGGCAGCCCTTCCCAGGGCCAGGAAGCATCAGATTTTTGTTGCCAAAGCCATCTAATGTGAACAGACTAAAGCACATAATGAATATTCCACATGGAACTAAAATAGAATTTTTAAAATGTATAACACAGGAAAAAAAATGTTTCTAAAATATTACTCTTCTAGAAAGCAAGATGGGAAGAGAAGTGAGTATAGCAATAATATATCAAAAGCTTACTCAAACACAACTCGAACAGTATGCTACAATAAAGGGATTAAGCAAATATCATCTGGCTCAGCTATATGCATATAGCATCCAGTATTGATTGCACTGTATGTTGTTAAAGCTGTAAGAACAACAACATAATTTGTTGGATAAAATTCTAAACAAAAGTATTGATAGTTGCACACAGTTGTACCTGGAAAGCTCAAAGCAAGGCCTGTGCAACAACCAGCCATACCCGCATTGATCACTGCAAAGGGCATTTCATTGATATTCATACTTGCACCTTCATGTGCTAACAAAGTAATAGAACTACAGCAAAGTGCTTACTGTCATCTTTCCCACGCAGTCTTCTTAACAAGCACATGATGAAACTTTGGACACCAGCAAGAGCAGCAAAAGTCTAATAACGAATAAAGAGGTCATATGAGCAATCTTTTGTATGAAAAGATGCTCAATATATCAAAAGTAAACATTATGATCAATTAACCTTGGCAGAAGATCCAGCAATGCTGAGAGAAGCCTTCATACCTTGGTTTGTGATCAAACCTTTTCCTGTAACAGAAAAAATAAAAAAGGAAATAAGTGAACAATTAGAGAATAAAATCAAATGTTAAAGAACACTCTGATATATTTCCCCTTATTGCAATTTGCAGAATGCATCATTTGATTGCTACAGTAAGCTAATTTGTGTCTACCTCAGACACTAATAGACATGGAAACATTTCTCATTAAATTGTGGAAGATTCAACACAGTTGAACTAAAGGTAAAACATAGGCATGACAAGAGGGTTAGGTGAGGCTATCCTATCAGTTTGTTTGGACAGTTGCCGGAGATGTAAACCCTAAGAATTTGTCCAAGCATCACATTGCCTCCCACTCTCTTTGTATGTAGGTCATGACAGTTTAGTATTTCTATTTCTTTTGATTTGATGGTATACTCAGAAAAGGTGGTTATGTTTATCCATACTTTCTATGCTCAGGTCAGCAGTTGGCGATTAGTAGTATACAACTAAGGACTCCGTTTCGATTGATCCCTACAGAGGATGGAGAGCTCCAGAATGGATCTGGAAATAAGGTGAACTGACAATGGCAAAGCTCTGTTCCAACAAAGCTGCCTCTTGTAGTGAAAATGTGCATCTTCCATCCTGTGACACTAACTTCATCCCAACAACCTATCCTCAAATTCTGAAACATGTTAACATCAAACTCATAGTTTTTTCTGTTTCCTTTTCAATGCTCCTTGAAAAATGTCACGCCAAACATGTTTGGCTACAGTTGGGTTTTCTTTCTCATTTTTGGTAAGAAACATTTGGACACTTCAGTGGTCAGAATAACAAATTTGGAACAGATCCTACACTACATAAAAAGATCAAAGTGAGCCTGAGATGACTTTCCCCATGAGGTTATCGCTTAAGGATGAAATTCTATCAAGCCCTCATCTATCCCTAATATTAAAGAGTGGAAGGTTTCTACGTCCTTTGTTGCTCACAACTGTCAAATGGAGATCCAATGGACTCAATCCTTTCCCGTGTCCGTACAAGTTAATGTGGTGTGTCAAAGTACAGGACCAAGTCTGATTCTAAAACAAATTGAAATACATAGTATTTCCATGGTCAGCCACTCACTCCTGTGCTGGTATGAGTTAGAGCAGGGTGTTCAGGCATGGTAGTCCGATCTCAAAACGAATTGGAACACATGATGCGATCATTGATAAATCTCTAAGACTCCCGTATCCATACAATTTAGAGCAGTACGTAGTTTGATTCCTAGACATATAAGAACAGATAATGTGATCATTGCATAAATCTCTACATTGTAAGTCGTTAGGTAACCACACAGCAAGTTGTACGTTCAGTTGCAATGCACAAGAATGTTTGCTAATAATGACTAACTATTTGACTGGAACAAAAATTTCCCCATCTTTTCCTACCGAATCTATAACCCCGTCCTTAACAATGGTACCAGTCCTCAACACAGGCCATCAACAGAAGCCGGAATTTTGGGAACCACAGGCATGCTAATACAACGGAACTAACTAGCCGAGCACCGCGGCGAGTGCTCCTAGATAGGAAACGGCAAGGGAGCGAATTGAATCGACCGAGGAAAAGGAATTAGAGGACACTACCGTATCCGACGAGGGAGCCGACGAAGGCACCGGCGGCTAGGTCCCCGGCGGAGCGGAGAAGGCATACGACCGGCGCGGCGAGCGGCGTTGGCGGCGCCGCGCCCTGCTCGTCCCCGTCCCACTCTCGCCCGCGCCGAGCCGCCATCTGCTCGGTTTGCTGCGTTTGCGCCTTTTCCGGTCTTCCCTCTTCCACACTCGTCTTCCCCTTCTTCGTTATCTTCCCAGAGTTTAACGCCGTCGTTACATCAAAAAGAAAACGCTGTCGGGCAGCGGGACCGTGGGTACCCATGTCTGGCAGCTTGGTCCCACCTGACAGACTTACTCATTCTGTTAAAAAAAATCAATGGCTCTTTGTCTGGTTACATAGTCAGAAATTGATTTATTTCGGGACAGAATGAATAGGTAAATTAACTCACCTACTCATAGGAAGGCCTTGTTATTGATATCTAGCCACGATTAAATAAGAGCTGCATGTGTTACTTGTTTTATCCTATAATATGTTTTAAAATTTATATCATTTACTCCCTCCGTTTCAAATTATAAAACATTTTAGCTTTTCTAGATATATTGCTTTTACTATACATCTAGACATAGTGCAAATCTAAGTGCATAGTAAAAGTCATGAATATAGAAAAACCAAAACGTCTTCTAATTTGAAACGAAAGGAGTATTATATTTTAGCATAGGAGGGTAAACGATGAGATAGTGAATTGGGATAAGATAGTTCTATTGCTTCTTTGGTTCTAGAAATAAAAAGGGTGAAATGATTGGTCTCTTGAAATGATACAAACAAGATACGTGCATAAGGTCACCTCCTTTCATATGATGGCGACCTTTACCCTTAGCATGTTTGATATTCTCTATTAGTCTATCTTTTTAGTTCCTCATAACATTTCACTTAAACGTGTGTTTAGCTCAGTTTTACATAAACGCATAGTTTTAACTCTTTGCTTTGACAACAGCCATGTTTGCTTGTCTTATTCTTAGCTTATTTCAACTTATTCTCTCTCACAAAATACTATTGAATCAGCCGAAATCAGTCGGCTTTTGTACCAGCCGAACGCCCCCAACATCGTCTCAAAATGATGTTGTTTTACTCTAAAGTCAAAGAAAGTAGAAACACAGATTGTAAAAATAAAACTTAATTATTTTTCGCTCATTTGCACTAAAGAAGAATAAATAATAGACAAATAGTTATTGATCGTACAACCAAGTGTCATTTATAACTTGCTTTCTTGAATAACATTGGTTAGTAGTCATTATACACAAGCATCTAGTAGCCAAATCTGGAGAGATTGATAGTCATCATCTTGAATAAACAAACAATGATTTTATCATGAAATTACAAGAATAATCAACACAAGCATCTAGTATCCAAAACTGGACATAATAGTCAACACAACATCAACTGTTGTTGTAGATCTAATGAATATGTTATACTTGCTCAAAACTCCAATCCCAACCTTCCTTAGACAACTGGCACCAAGGAGGTAACAATTCCAATGATAATTTATAGTCCTCCATTAAAGTTCTTGTGCTACGTCTAAAGTAAATTAATGATGACATTACTCATAAGTTTCTTTGTAATGATAACTGCTAGAAAACATAGGTTCTCAAGTGGAAGCTTTAAATTCTGCCATTAAAGACCAGATAAGTTTTACTAAAATGATAGGAACTCAAATAACACAGCTAGCTATATTTTTGCCTCATCCTATGCAGAAAAACTCATAGGACACCTCGAAGTAAACCTAAGGAAATTTTTTTTGACATATCCTACCAATGCAACAAGAGACAGAAGGAAGTTACACCCAGAACTGATGATGATGAAGATGAGGTCGAGGAGGAGCCAATGAAGGTCATGAACCCAAAACCGCAACCGTAGGAGAGAATTCAAAATCCAAAATAGTTCCTCACGAATTCTACAACCCTATGGCCCTTGCTATCAAAGGAAGCCAATCGCGGATGAGCAATTCAGAAAACTTGTTAAGTTGGTAAGGAAGTTATAAGTCAATATCATGTTACTTAATGCAATGCCAGTTCTGACCTAAGCCAAGTATCTTAAGGACTTCCTCAACAATAAGTGACCAATGACAACCATAGAAATGGTACATTTGATAAAGTTGGTAAGGAAATAAGTCAATATCATGTTACTTAATGCAATGCCAATTCCGACCTAAGCCAAGTATCTTAAGGACTTCCTCAACAATAAGTGACCAATGACTGGTAGAGTGAAATGATCAATAAGGCCTAGAGGAGGATTGAATAGGTTTAGCCTAGATTTTCATTCAGAACTTAAAGTCGCATATTAGTATAGGCTCGAAACTTCTGAAGATTTTATTCAGAACTTCCAGGCGTGTTTGGAACTTCTAGACGTGTCTAGACATGTTTTGGAGCATTACAACACATGATGGACTTGCAACAGGTCATTGATACTAGTTCAACAGGGTCGATTACATGATCTCTTCAAAAGTGTCCCAAATCAACATCATCTTACACCTCGAACTCTCATGTGGGGCATCCTATAAAATCTAGGACATCTGATGAGTCTTCAAAAGAAATGTCGAGTGAGCCCATAGAAGGAGAACCAAGATGTTTAGAAGCAAAATCTATCCTTCTCCCTTCTATGCCCACATCTGACATGTCATCCAAACTTATCCTTAATCTTGATGACCTAGATTTTATAGGATGCCCCACATGAGAGTTCGAGGTGTAAGATGATGTTGATTTGGGACACTTTTGAAGAGATCATGTAATCGACCCTGTTGAACTAGTATCAATGACCTGTTGCAAGTCCATCATGTGTTGTAATGCTCCAAAACATGTCTAGACACGTCTAGAAGTTCCAAACACGCCTGGAAGTTCTGAATAAATCTTCAGAAGTTTCGAGCCTATACTAATATGCGACTTTAAGTTCTGAATGAAAATCTAGGCTAAACCTATTCAATCCTCCTCTAGGCCTTATTGATCATTTCACTCTACCAGTCATTGGTCACTTATTGTTGAGGAAGTCCTTAAGATACTTGGCTTAGGTCGGAATTGGCATTGCATTAAGTAACATGATATTGACTTATTTCCTTACCAACTTTATCAAATGTACCATTTCTATGGTTGTCATTGGTCACTTATTGTTGAGGAAGTCCTTAAGATACTTGGCTTAGGTCAGAACTGGCATTGCATTAAGTAACATGATATTGACTTATAACTTCCTTACCAACTTAACAAGTTTTCTGAATTGCTCATCCGCGATTGGCTTCCTTTGATAGCAAGGGCCATAGGGTTGTAGAATTCGTGAGGAACTATTTTGGATTTTGAATTCTCTCCTACGGTTGCGGTTTTGGGTTCATGACCTTCATTGGCTCCTCCTCGACCTCATCTTCATCATCATCAGTTCTGGGTGTAACTTCCTTCTGTCTCTTGTTGCATTGGTAGGATATGTCAAAAAAAATTTCCTTAGGTTTACTTCGAGGTGTCCTATGAGTTTTTCTGCATAGGATGAGGCAAAAATATAGCTAGCTGTGTTATTTGAGTTCCTATCATTTTAGTAAAACTTATCTGGTCTTTAATGGCAGAATTTAAAGCTTCCACTTGAGAACCTATGTTTTCTAGCAGTTATCATTACAAAGAAACTTATGAGTAATGTCATCATTAATTTACTTTAGACGTAGCACAAGAACTTTAATGGAGGACTATAAATTATCATTGGAATTGTTACCTCCTTGGTGCCAGTTGTCTAAGGAAGGTTGGGATTGGAGTTTTGAGCAAGTATAACATATTCATTAGATCTACAACAACAGTTGATGTTGTGTTGACTATTATGTCCAGTTTTGGATACTAGATGCTTGTGTTGATTATTCTTGTAATTTCATGATAAAATCATTGTTTGTTTATTCAAGATGATGACTATCAATCTCTCCAGATTTGGCTACTAGATGCTTGTGTATAATGACTACTAACCAATGTTATTCAAGAAAGCAAGTTATAAATGACACTTGGTTGTACGATCAATAACTATTTGTCTATTATTTATTCTTCTTTAGTGCAAATGAGCGAAAAATAATTAAGTTTTATTTTTACAATCTGTGTCTCTACTTTCTTTTGACTTTAGAGTAAAACAACATCATTTTGAGACGATGTTGGGGGCGTTCGGCTGGTACAAAAGCCGACTGATTTCGGCTGATTCAATAGTATTTTGTGAGAGAGAATAAGTTGAAATAAGCTAAGAATAAGACAAGCAAACATGGCTGTTGTCAAAGCAAAGAGTTAAAACTATGCGTTTATGTAAAACTGAGCTAAACACACGTTTAAGTGAAATGTTATGAGGAACTAAAAAGATAGACTAATAGAGAATATCAAACATGCTAAGGGTAAAGGTCGCCATCATATGAAAGGAGGTGACCTTATGCACGTATCTTGTTTGTATCATTTCAAGAGACCAATCATTTCACCCTTTTTATTTCTAGAACCAAAGAAGCAATAGAACTATCTTATCCCAATTCACTATCTCATCGTTTACCCTCCTATGCTAAAATATAATACTCCTTTCGTTTCAAATTAGAAGACGTTTTGGTTTTTCTATATTCATGACTTTTACTATGCACTTAGATTTGCACTATGTCTAGATGTATAGTAAAAGCAATATATCTAGAAAAGCTAAAATGTTTTATAATTTGAAACGGAGGGAGTAAATGATATAAATTTTAAAACATATTATAGGATAAAACAAGTAACACATGCAGCTCTTATTTAATCGTGGCTAGATATCAATAACAAGGCCTTCCTATGAGTAGGTGAGTTAATTTACCTATTCATTCTGTCCCGAAATAAATCAATTTCTGACTATGTAACCAGACAAAGAGCCATTGATTTTTTTTAACAGAATGAGTAAGTCTGTCAGGTGGGACCAAGCTGCCAGACATGGGTACCCACGGTCCCGCTGCCCGACAGCGTTTTCTTTTTGATGTAACGACGGCGTTAAACTCTGGGAAGATAACGAAGAAGGGGAAGACGAGTGTGGAAGAGGGAAGACCGGAAAAGGCGCAAACGCAGCAAACCGAGCAGATGGCGGCTCGGCGCGGGCGAGAGTGGGACGGGGACGAGCAGGGCGCGGCGCCGCCAACGCCGCTCGCCGCGCCGGTCGTATGCCTTCTCCGCTCCGCCGGGGACCTAGCCGCCGGTGCCTTCGTCGGCTCCCTCGTCGGATACGGTAGTGTCCTCTAATTCCTTTTCCTCGGTCGATTCAATTCGCTCCCTTGCCGTTTCCTATCTAGGAGCACTCGCCGCGGTGCTCGGCTAGTTAGTTCCGTTGTATTAGCATGCCTGTGGTTCCCAAAATTCCGGCTTCTGTTGATGGCCTGTGTTGAGGACTGGTACCATTGTTAAGGACGGGGTTATAGATTCGGTAGGAAAAGATGGGGAAATTTTTGTTCCAGTCAAATAGTTAGTCATTATTAGCAAACATTCTTGTGCATTGCAACTGAACGTACAACTTGCTGTGTGGTTACCTAACGACTTACAATGTAGAGATTTATGCAATGATCACATTATCTGTTCTTATATGTCTAGGAATCAAACTACGTACTGCTCTAAATTGTATGGATACGGGAGTCTTAGAGATTTATCAATGATCGCATCATGTGTTCCAATTCGTTTTGAGATCGGACTACCATGCCTGAACACCCTGCTCTAACTCATACCAGCACAGGAGTGAGTGGCTGACCATGGAAATACTATGTATTTCAATTTGTTTTAGAATCAGACTTGGTCCTGTACTTTGACACACCACATTAACTTGTACGGACACGGGAAAGGATTGAGTCCATTGGATCTCCATTTGACAGTTGTGAGCAACAAAGGACGTAGAAACCTTCCACTCTTTAATATTAGGGATAGATGAGGGCTTGATAGAATTTCATCCTTAAGCGATAACCTCATGGGGAAAGTCATCTCAGGCTCACTTTGATCTTTTTATGTAGTGTAGGATCTGTTCCAAATTTGTTATTCTGACCACTGAAGTGTCCAAATGTTTCTTACCAAAAATGAGAAAGAAAACCCAACTGTAGCCAAACATGTTTGGCGTGACATTTTTCAAGGAGCATTGAAAAGGAAACAGAAAAAACTATGAGTTTGATGTTAACATGTTTCAGAATTTGAGGATAGGTTGTTGGGATGAAGTTAGTGTCACAGGATGGAAGATGCACATTTTCACTACAAGAGGCAGCTTTGTTGGAACAGAGCTTTGCCATTGTCAGTTCACCTTATTTCCAGATCCATTCTGGAGCTCTCCATCCTCTGTAGGGATCAATCGAAACGGAGTCCTTAGTTGTATACTACTAATCGCCAACTGCTGACCTGAGCATAGAAAGTATGGATAAACATAACCACCTTTTCTGAGTATACCATCAAATCAAAAGAAATAGAAATACTAAACTGTCATGACCTACATACAAAGAGAGTGGGAGGCAATGTGATGCTTGGACAAATTCTTAGGGTTTACATCTCCGGCAACTGTCCAAACAAACTGATAGGATAGCCTCACCTAACCCTCTTGTCATGCCTATGTTTTACCTTTAGTTCAACTGTGTTGAATCTTCCACAATTTAATGAGAAATGTTTCCATGTCTATTAGTGTCTGAGGTAGACACAAATTAGCTTACTGTAGCAATCAAATGATGCATTCTGCAAATTGCAATAAGGGGAAATATATCAGAGTGTTCTTTAACATTTGATTTTATTCTCTAATTGTTCACTTATTTCCTTTTTTATTTTTTCTGTTACAGGAAAAGGTTTGATCACAAACCAAGGTATGAAGGCTTCTCTCAGCATTGCTGGATCTTCTGCCAAGGTTAATTGATCATAATGTTTACTTTTGATATATTGAGCATCTTTTCATACAAAAGATTGCTCATATGACCTCTTTATTCGTTATTAGACTTTTGCTGCTCTTGCTGGTGTCCAAAGTTTCATCATGTGCTTGTTAAGAAGACTGCGTGGGAAAGATGACAGTAAGCACTTTGCTGTAGTTCTATTACTTTGTTAGCACATGAAGGTGCAAGTATGAATATCAATGAAATGCCCTTTGCAGTGATCAATGCGGGTATGGCTGGTTGTTGCACAGGCCTTGCTTTGAGCTTTCCAGGTACAACTGTGTGCAACTATCAATACTTTTGTTTAGAATTTTATCCAACAAATTATGTTGTTGTTCTTACAGCTTTAACAACATACAGTGCAATCAATACTGGATGCTATATGCATATAGCTGAGCCAGATGATATTTGCTTAATCCCTTTATTGTAGCATACTGTTCGAGTTGTGTTTGAGTAAGCTTTTGATATATTATTGCTATACTCACTTCTCTTCCCATCTTGCTTTCTAGAAGAGTAATATTTTAGAAACATTTTTTTTCCTGTGTTATACATTTTAAAAATTCTATTTTAGTTCCATGTGGAATATTCATTATGTGCTTTAGTCTGTTCACCATTGATTGCTTCTTATGTTCATATATAGGTGTGGAAGATGAATGTCTAGACTCTAGACTATTGTTTATAGGATAGCAACCTTGTTAAATGAACATGCTTTGAAGACTGTTCTTGCAGTATTCTCGTTTTTTTACTCTGAACATTCTTGGGACTATTTTGGGAATTGTTTTCTCTTGGTTTGAACATTGAAGCTTGCATTGTAACCAGACATGCAAATTTCTATGAAAAATTTTGAATCAATTAGAAGATTACTAATTCTGTTTTGAGTCTGTGAAGTTGAGTAAAATTATTGCGTAACTTCTATATTGAAATCTTCTGAACGCTAAATGTCTGCTAATGGCTACATTTTGTTTCATTGTGAGTTCCTTGATGTGTTGGGAACTCTAGGTATGAACTTGCCAAACAGGATGGCCTTGTTCTCCAAGATTTGAATCATCATATGCACATTTTGAAATCAAAGGATATGCAAAGGACCATGTTTTTATTTCTTTTTTCTCGAACTATGCAGGAGAACTGTGTGTCATTTCATTAAGAAGATAGAAATACAATGGAAAGAGGCGAAGTGCCTTTTCCAGAACCCCCACACACACACTCACACACACAAACACAAGCACCACACAGAACAAAACAAAAAAACAACCATCACCAACCCCTCAGATCCTCAGATTAGTAAGAGGTTTAGTTGACCAGGGCAAGTGACCTCAAAAGCAAACTCTTGGAGCGCTCAAGCACTGGCAGAACACCAAAGGCTGCTCTCATATACAATAGCCTGCAGGACAACTTCTAATCTCGGCCATGCTCCTTCAAAAACACAAGCATTCTGATGCTTCCAGAGTTCCCAAGCAACTAAGATAATTAGAGAATTAAGGGCTTTTCTCACTTCCTTAGGAACCCTCTTTGCAACACTACACCACCAGCCAGAAAAACTAGTTACATCCGGGCTTGGCGCAAGGTTGGCCATGCCAAGTTTATGAAGAGTCATGGTCCAGATTTGCCGCAAGAAAACACAAGAGATAAGAACATGTTGTATTGTTTCATCGGCTTGGTCACAAAGCGGACAGGTAACAGGATGAAGAAGTCCATGTTTGGCCAACCGGTCTGCAGTCCAACATCGATTCTTAACTGCCAGCCAGATAAAGAATTTGCAACGTAAAGGTGCCCAAGTTTTCCAAATACACCGCCACAGACCAAATTTTGGTCAGATCAGTGGCCGCAAGGCAGAACTGCTGCTGAGATTGCACCCAATCTGGTCAAATTAATTCCGAAGAGAGCGCTAAAACAGCGGACTGTAGCTCAAGCGCTCAATGATCGATCAATCTTCGGTAAGAGATATAAAAGGTGCATTGACGGTGCAAGTCCTGGTTGATTATTTACACTTGTGGGATCTAGTGGACAATATAATCCTATAACATGACATTCCTGATCAGCACGTTTGGCGCCTATCTCAGACTGGGGCTTATACAAGCAAGTCTGCTTATGGTGCTTTTTTCTTTGGATCCATCAAGTTTGGTCTGTGGCGGTGTATTTGGAAAACTTGGGCACCTTTACGTTGCAAATTCTTTATCTGGCTGGCAGTTAAGAATCGATGTTGGACTGCAGACCGGTTGGCCAAACATGGACTTCTTCATCCTGTTACCTGTCCGCTTTGTGACCAAGCCGATGAAACAATACAACATGTTCTTATCTCTTGTGTTTTCTTGCGGCAAATCTGGACCATGACTCTTCATAAACTTGGCATGGCCAACCTTGCGCCAAGCCCGGATGTAACTAGTTTTTCTGGCTGGTGGTGTAGTGTTGCAAAGAGGGTTCCTAAGGAAGTGAGAAAAGCCCTTAATTCTCTAATTATCTTAGTTGCTTGGGAACTCTGGAAGCATCAGAATGCTTGTGTTTTTGAAGGAGCATGGCCGAGATTAGAAGTTGTCCTGCAGGCTATTGTATATGAGAGCAGCCTTTGGTGTTCTGCCAGTGCTTGAGCGCTCCAAGAGTTTGCTTTTGAGGTCACTTGCCCTGGTCAACTAAACCTCTTACTAATCTGAGGATCTGAGGGGTTGGTGATGGTTGTTTTTTTGTTTTGTTCTGTGTGGTGCTTGTGTTTGTGTGTGTGAGTGTGTGTGTGGGGGTTCTGGAAAAGGCACTTCGCCTCTTTCCATTGTATTTCTATCTTCTTAATGAAATGACACACAGTTCTCCTGCATAGTTCGAGAAAAAAGAAATAAAAACATGGTCCTTTGCATATCCTTTGATTTCAAAATGTGCATATGATGATTCAAATCTTGGAGAACAAGGCCATCCTGTTTGGCAAGTTCATACCTAGAGTTCCCAACACATCAAGGAACTCACAATGAAACAAAATGTAGCCATTAGCAGACATTTAGCGTTCAGAAGATTTCAATATAGAAGTTACGCAATAATTTTACTCAACTTCACAGACTCAAAACAGAATTAGTAATCTTCTAATTGATTCAAAATTTTTCATAGAAATTTGCATGTCTGGTTACAATGCAAGCTTCAATGTTCAAACCAAGAGAAAACAATTCCCAAAATAGTCCCAAGAATGTTCAGAGTAAAAAAACGAGAATACTGCAAGAACAGTCTTCAAAGCATGTTCATTTAACAAGGTTGCTATCCTATAAACAATAGTCTAGAGTCTAGACATTCATCTTCCACACCTATATATGAACATAAGAAGCAATCAATGGTGAACAGACTAAAGCACATAATGAATATTCCACATGGAACTAAAATAGAATTTTTAAAATGTATAACACAGGAAAAAAAATGTTTCTAAAATATTACTCTTCTAGAAAGCAAGATGGGAAGAGAAGTGAGTATAGCAATAATATATCAAAAGCTTACTCAAACACAACTCGAACAGTATGCTACAATAAAGGGATTAAGCAAATATCATCTGGCTCAGCTATATGCATATAGCATCCAGTATTGATTGCACTGTATGTTGTTAAAGCTGTAAGAACAACAACATAATTTGTTGGATAAAATTCTAAACAAAAGTATTGATAGTTGCACACAGTTGTACCTGGAAAGCTCAAAGCAAGGCCTGTGCAACAACCAGCCATACCCGCATTGATCACTGCAAAGGGCATTTCATTGATATTCATACTTGCACCTTCATGTGCTAACAAAGTAATAGAACTACAGCAAAGTGCTTACTGTCATCTTTCCCACGCAGTCTTCTTAACAAGCACATGATGAAACTTTGGACACCAGCAAGAGCAGCAAAAGTCTAATAACGAATAAAGAGGTCATATGAGCAATCTTTTGTATGAAAAGATGCTCAATATATCAAAAGTAAACATTATGATCAATTAACCTTGGCAGAAGATCCAGCAATGCTGAGAGAAGCCTTCATACCTTGGTTTGTGATCAAACCTTTTCCTGTAACAGAAAAAATAAAAAAGGAAATAAGTGAACAATTAGAGAATAAAATCAAATGTTAAAGAACACTCTGATATATTTCCCCTTATTGCAATTTGCAGAATGCATCATTTGATTGCTACAGTAAGCTAATTTGTGTCTACCTCAGACACTAATAGACATGGAAACATTTCTCATTAAATTGTGGAAGATTCAACACAGTTGAACTAAAGGTAAAACATAGGCATGACAAGAGGGTTAGGTGAGGCTATCCTATCAGTTTGTTTGGACAGTTGCCGGAGATGTAAACCCTAAGAATTTGTCCAAGCATCACATTGCCTCCCACTCTCTTTGTATGTAGGTCATGACAGTTTAGTATTTCTATTTCTTTTGATTTGATGGTATACTCAGAAAAGGTGGTTATGTTTATCCATACTTTCTATGCTCAGGTCAGCAGTTGGCGATTAGTAGTATACAACTAAGGACTCCGTTTCGATTGATCCCTACAGAGGATGGAGAGCTCCAGAATGGATCTGGAAATAAGGTGAACTGACAATGGCAAAGCTCTGTTCCAACAAAGCTGCCTCTTGTAGTGAAAATGTGCATCTTCCATCCTGTGACACTAACTTCATCCCAACAACCTATCCTCAAATTCTGAAACATGTTAACATCAAACTCATAGTTTTTTCTGTTTCCTTTTCAATGCTCCTTGAAAAATGTCACGCCAAACATGTTTGGCTACAGTTGGGTTTTCTTTCTCATTTTTGGTAAGAAACATTTGGACACTTCAGTGGTCAGAATAACAAATTTGGAACAGATCCTACACTACATAAAAAGATCAAAGTGAGCCTGAGATGACTTTCCCCATGAGGTTATCGCTTAAGGATGAAATTCTATCAAGCCCTCATCTATCCCTAATATTAAAGAGTGGAAGGTTTCTACGTCCTTTGTTGCTCACAACTGTCAAATGGAGATCCAATGGACTCAATCCTTTCCCGTGTCCGTACAAGTTAATGTGGTGTGTCAAAGTACAGGACCAAGTCTGATTCTAAAACAAATTGAAATACATAGTATTTCCATGGTCAGCCACTCACTCCTGTGCTGGTATGAGTTAGAGCAGGGTGTTCAGGCATGGTAGTCCGATCTCAAAACGAATTGGAACACATGATGCGATCATTGATAAATCTCTAAGACTCCCGTATCCATACAATTTAGAGCAGTACGTAGTTTGATTCCTAGACATATAAGAACAGATAATGTGATCATTGCATAAATCTCTACATTGTAAGTCGTTAGGTAACCACACAGCAAGTTGTACGTTCAGTTGCAATGCACAAGAATGTTTGCTAATAATGACTAACTATTTGACTGGAACAAAAATTTCCCCATCTTTTCCTACCGAATCTATAACCCCGTCCTTAACAATGGTACCAGTCCTCAACACAGGCCATCAACAGAAGCCGGAATTTTGGGAACCACAGGCATGCTAATACAACGGAACTAACTAGCCGAGCACCGCGGCGAGTGCTCCTAGATAGGAAACGGCAAGGGAGCGAATTGAATCGACCGAGGAAAAGGAATTAGAGGACACTACCGTATCCGACGAGGGAGCCGACGAAGGCACCGGCGGCTAGGTCCCCGGCGGAGCGGAGAAGGCATACGACCGGCGCGGCGAGCGGCGTTGGCGGCGCCGCGCCCTGCTCGTCCCCGTCCCACTCTCGCCCGCGCCGAGCCGCCATCTGCTCGGTTTGCTGCGTTTGCGCCTTTTCCGGTCTTCCCTCTTCCACACTCGTCTTCCCCTTCTTCGTTATCTTCCCAGAGTTTAACGCCGTCGTTACATCAAAAAGAAAACGCTGTCGGGCAGCGGGACCGTGGGTACCCATGTCTGGCAGCTTGGTCCCACCTGACAGACTTACTCATTCTGTTAAAAAAAATCAATGGCTCTTTGTCTGGTTACATAGTCAGAAATTGATTTATTTCGGGACAGAATGAATAGGTAAATTAACTCACCTACTCATAGGAAGGCCTTGTTATTGATATCTAGCCACGATTAAATAAGAGCTGCATGTGTTACTTGTTTTATCCTATAATATGTTTTAAAATTTATATCATTTACTCCCTCCGTTTCAAATTATAAAACATTTTAGCTTTTCTAGATATATTGCTTTTACTATACATCTAGACATAGTGCAAATCTAAGTGCATAGTAAAAGTCATGAATATAGAAAAACCAAAACGTCTTCTAATTTGAAACGAAAGGAGTATTATATTTTAGCATAGGAGGGTAAACGATGAGATAGTGAATTGGGATAAGATAGTTCTATTGCTTCTTTGGTTCTAGAAATAAAAAGGGTGAAATGATTGGTCTCTTGAAATGATACAAACAAGATACGTGCATAAGGTCACCTCCTTTCATATGATGGCGACCTTTACCCTTAGCATGTTTGATATTCTCTATTAGTCTATCTTTTTAGTTCCTCATAACATTTCACTTAAACGTGTGTTTAGCTCAGTTTTACATAAACGCATAGTTTTAACTCTTTGCTTTGACAACAGCCATGTTTGCTTGTCTTATTCTTAGCTTATTTCAACTTATTCTCTCTCACAAAATACTATTGAATCAGCCGAAATCAGTCGGCTTTTGTACCAGCCGAACGCCCCCAACATCGTCTCAAAATGATGTTGTTTTACTCTAAAGTCAAAAGAAAGTAGAGACACAGATTGTAAAAATAAAACTTAATTATTTTTCGCTCATTTGCACTAAAGAAGAATAAATAATAGACAAATAGTTATTGATCGTACAACCAAGTGTCATTTATAACTTGCTTTCTTGAATAACATTGGTTAGTAGTCATTATACACAAGCATCTAGTAGCCAAATCTGGAGAGATTGATAGTCATCATCTTGAATAAACAAACAATGATTTTATCATGAAATTACAAGAATAATCAACACAAGCATCTAGTATCCAAAACTGGACATAATAGTCAACACAACATCAACTGTTGTTGTAGATCTAATGAATATGTTATACTTGCTCAAAACTCCAATCCCAACCTTCCTTAGACAA
>JAHUYU010003670.1:0-13740 GCA_030439765.1 Tripidium arundinaceum | reverse complement strand
ACCGCAGACTTTTCTGATTAAATGGAACACCATCAGGCTTCCCGTGATGCAATGCCCCCGGCTGATAATGACGTCGTTTTCTCTCAAGTAATGGATCATGTCCTTGGTGCACTGTTTGATCTTGCTGTGAGAATTCCATAACCGATTCTCGCCGCAAGAAACAGAGAATGGATGGTTATGGTCAGCAACATGTAGACTGACATACCACCCATGGTCCTCGGTGCGGTCGAGGCGTAGCTTAGCCTTGCACCTCTCTCTCTTTGAACTGCTTGTACATCGTGGGTCAAACCCCTATCAACAAAAATTGACAATATCAATGCCAGGATCCAGCGATAAAAAACAGCTGCACCTAACGTTTCATGCAGGAATAAAATCTACAAAAATTTGGAGCTATGCTAATGGCTTTAGTTGCAACATGTGTTTTTTTTTATATGCTGCATGCCTGCATGTAAAACCTGCGAATTTTGGAGCTATTGCTTTTTTTATAAAGGAAGGATTTTATTAATTCACCGTTATTATATCGAGATGATACAATAAAAGTGAATTCACTTCCAGCGTTTTGGAGCTATTGCTGCGTGTAAAATAATAGCACAAGTAAAAAAGCATCTTCATCTCCACATTTGAGTTTTCACAATTATACAGAACATGAGAGGATACATAGCATCTCAGGGGAAGGTGCTTTTCCGAATGTGTTAAGAACACAGGGGGCTCTACAATTACACTGTCTGACATGTAATTACATTTTTTGAACAAACCTATTGAGACAGGCCTGAGAGATGTCTACTACATATGAGAAAACTAACTTCATGGAAAATGGATAAGAAGTTAGGTGATTAGTTTGTATTTTTAACTTCTGTGTGCATTTGAACACAGGGACAAGTGCAGAGTCAGCAATTAAGCATCTGCAAAGCCCTGAACAAGAAGCATGTTTTTTTCTTTGTCTAAAAGAACAAAAAAGCAGCCACCTCCTGGTGCTTATTGTAAGATAATCTGCTGCATTCTCCTGATGTTTTGCTGCAGCAGGAAGTTACCTCTGTAGTTGGTGAACTACCACCTCTAGTTGTATATACACCAGGGAATAGAATGGAAATAGCAGTTCAGTTGCTGCACTTGTGTGTGTGTGCTGTGTCTGTGCTCCCCCCTTCTCTACCTCCAGCCGAAGGTGTTGTGTGTGTGTGTGTGTGTGTGTGTGTGTGTGTGTGTGTGTGTGTGTGTGTTCGAGGTGCTACTCACCTGTGCAGGCCGGCCCAATCCCAACACTTATGTAGCAGGTTGTCAATGATTTGCTCATCAACAAAAGCATATCTTCAGTGAGTCAGTGCCTGTGACAAGTATTTATTTTCTACTGCAGCATCATAACATAAGCTAACCAACCATAGGTGCCTATTGTCCAAGGATACATACATGGATGTACCATAGCCCAAGTCCATGGATACGATACATACATGGATGGACCATAACTAAAACAAGTCTAAAGGGTAAATTATCATGTCCCTGCACCCATCAATACATGGCTGCATCTACTGAAGAGGATGAGGAAGACGACCTGCCTACCACTCAAACAAACACTGTAGAAGGTATGGAAGACCCAATAGTCAATCATTCGATGAATGGCTCAAATGAACTTCAATACGGGACTGTTGATGTCGTAGCAAATCAATGCTCCAAGAAGAGGTATTTCCAATGCAAAGATTCATATTCCATGCACTGCAATTGCTCCATTGATGAAAGTACCCAAAAATTCCCAGCAATGTTTTTTTTCAACATCATTCGGCTGTGTGTATTGCATTATGCTGTTTATATTTTGGTTATAAGTCATCACCAACATGTAAGTGTTGCAAATGGTATCTATACAGCCTCGGGACATTGGAGCAGTTGAGAAGGCGATGAGGAACGCGCAGAACAGGGCCACAACACGCATATTTGAGCCAGTACTTGGCATGGTGTTTGATTCAAGGGCAGAGGCCTACCAGTTCTTTAACCTTTATTCATGGGAGGTTGGGTTCGGTATCCACTTTGGTTCAAGCTCAAGGAATCGAGCAAACAAATACCGAACAATGCAGGAGCTAGTCTGTGAGAAAGAGGTAAACAACTGAAGGAGATATTAACCTCATTGCATTTGTAGTTTGTAAAGTTTTTTTTCTGCACTTGCTGAGCCTGCTCCCCCAAGTAACCAATTGCATGACTCTTAGCGCCACACCCTATGAAAAACAGACGACCACTGCCCAAAAAACGCCTAAACAGCTATGGGTAGCAACCTACTAAGAAGCTGTTGCAGAGCCTTAGCTCCAGCCCAACACCACAACAAACACTCTTCAGAATACTACAGCTAAAACTCTTTGAACACAAGGACTAGCATCCTCAAAGACATATGCATTCCTATGCTTCCACAACTCCCAAGCAACCAGAATGATGAGTGAATTCAATCCTTTTCTTATCTCTTTTGGAACAGCCTTGATTGTTTTGCACCACCAGCTAGAAAAATGAGAATCCTCTAGCTTTGGTGCAAGGGGAAGCAAGCCCAACACATGAAAGATAGCTGTCCAAACCTGCCTTGCGAAAACACAAGCAGCCAGGGTATGCTGTATTGTTTCATCAGCTTGATCACATAGGGGACAAACAGATGGGTGAGGAAGTCCTCTTTTTGCAAGGCGGTCAGCTGTCCAACAGCGGCCCTTAATTGCCAACCAAATAAAGAATTTGCAACGGAGAGGGGCCCAAGATTTCCAAACCCGCTTCCAAGGTGCAAAAATGATGGTCCCAGTAAAAAACACCCCGTAGGCAGATTTGCTCGAATAAGAACCAGACCCCGTAAGCCGCCACTGATGACGATCGGGGATGTCCTGATGGAGGTTAAAATCATCAACCAAGTCCCAGATTTGCAGGTACTCCACCAGGACCTCTACTGTTAGAGCCCCCTTGATGCCCGACACCCATATTCTGTTATGCAAAGCTTGAGCCACCGTTCGTTGCTTCACTGCTCTCTTGAGAATGATTTGAATCAGGTTGGGAGCATATTCAGCTATTGTCTTTGAGGATGCTAGTCCTTGTGTTCAAAGAGTTTTAGCTGTAGTATTCTGAAGAGTGTTTGTTGTGGTGTTGGGCTGGAGCTAAGGCTCTGCAACAGCTTCTTAGTAGGTTGCTACCCATAGCTGTTTAGGCGTTTTTTGGGCAGTGGTCGTCTGTTTTTCATAGGGTGTGGCGCTAAGAGTCATGCAATTGGTTACTTGGGGGAGCAGGCTCAGCAAGTGCAGAAAAAAAACTTTACAAACTACAAATGCAATGAGGTTAATATCTCCTTCAGTTGTTTACCTCTTTCTCACAGACTAGCTCCTGCATTGTTCGGTATTTGTTTGCTCGATTCCTTGAGCTTGAACCAAAGTGGATACCGAACCCAACCTCCCATGAATAAAGGTTAAAGAACTGGTAGGCCTCTGCCCTTGAATCAAACACCATGCCAAGTACTGGCTCAAATATGCGTGTTGTGGCCCTGTTCTGCGCGTTCCTCATCGCCTTCTCAACTGCTCCAATGTCCCGAGGCTGTATAGATACCATTTGCAACACTTACATGTTGGTGATGACTTATAACCAAAATATAAACAGCATAATGCAATACACACAGCCGAATGATGTTGAAAAAAAACATTGCTGGGAATTTTTGGGTACTTTCATCAATGGAGCAATTGCAGTGCATGGAATATGAATCTTTGCATTGGAAATACCTCTTCTTGGAGCATTGATTTGCTACGACATCAACAGTCCCGTATTGAAGTTCATTTGAGCCATTCATCGAATGATTGACTATTGGGTCTTCCATACCTTCTACAGTGTTTGTTTGAGTGGTAGGCAGGTCGTCTTCCTCATCCTCTTCAGTAGATGCAGCCATGTATTGATGGGTGCAGGGACATGATAATTTACCCTTTAGACTTGTTTTAGTTATGGTCCATCCATGTATGTATCGTATCCATGGACTTGGGCTATGGTACATCCATGTATGTATCCTTGGACAATAGGCACCTATGGTTGGTTAGCTTATGTTATGATGCTGCAGTAGAAAATAAATACTTGTCACAGGCACTGACTCACTGAAGATATGCTTTTGTTGATGAGCAAATCATTGACAACCTGCTACATAAGTGTTGGGATTGGGCCGGCCTGCACAGGTGAGTAGCACCTCGAACACACACACACACACACACACACACACACACACACACACACACACACAACACCTTCGGCTGGAGGTAGAGAAGGGGGGAGCACAGACACAGCACACACACACAAGTGCAGCAACTGAACTGCTATTTCCATTCTATTCCCTGGTGTATATACAACTAGAGGTGGTAGTTCACCAACTACAGAGGTAACTTCCTGCTGCAGCAAAACATCAGGAGAATGCAGCAGATTATCTTACAATAAGCACCAGGAGGTGGCTGCTTTTTTGTTCTTTTAGACAAAGAAAAAAACATGCTTCTTGTTCAGGGCTTTGCAGATGCTTAATTGCTGACTCTGCACTTGTCCCTGTGTTCAAATGCACACAGAAGTTAAAAATACAAACTAATCACCTAACTTCTTATCCATTTTCCATGAAGTTAGTTTTCTCATATGTAGTAGACATCTCTCAGGCCTGTCTCAATAGGTTTGTTCAAAAAATGTAATTACATGTCAGACAGTGTAATTGTAGAGCCCCCTGTGTTCTTAACACATTCGGAAAAGCACCTTCCCCTGAGATGCTATGTATCCTCTCATGTTCTGTATAATTTGTGAAAACTCAAATGTGGAGATGAAGATGCTTTTTTACTTGTGCTATTATTTTACACGCAGCAATAGCTCCAAAACGCTGGAAGTGAATTCACTTTTATTGTATCATCTCGATATAATAACGGTGAATTAATAAAATCCTTCCTTTATAAAAAAAGCAATAGCTCCAAAATTCGCAGGTTTTACATGCAGGCATGCAGCATATAAAAAAAAACACATGTTGCAACTAAAGCCATTAGCATAGCTCCAAATTTTTGTAGATTTTATTCCTGCATGAAACGTTAGGTGCAGCTGTTTTTTATCGCTGGATCCTGGCATTGATATTGTCAATTTTTGTTGATAGGGGTTTGACCCACGATGTACAAGCAGTTCAAAGAGAGAGAGGTGCAAGGCTAAGCTACGCCTCGACCGCACCGAGGACCATGGGTGGTATGTCAGTCTACATGTTGCTGACCATAACCATCCATTCTCTGTTTCTTGCGGCGAGAATCGGTTATGGAATTCTCACAGCAAGATCAAACAGTGCACCAAGGACATGATCCATTACTTGAGAGAAAACGACGTCATTATCAGCCGGGGGCATTGCATCACGGGAAGCCTGATGGTGTTCCATTTAATCAGAAAAGTCTGCGGTCTGTTTGCGCTGAGATCGCAAGGGACCAGAAGGATGATGATGTTATGAAAACACTTCGGGTTTTCCGGCAGATGTGTGCAGAGGACCCTGGGTTTCAGTTTAGTGTTGATTTTGATGAAGATAAAAGGATTAAAACCCTGCTGTGGACAAGTGGTAAAAGTAGAAGCCAATGGAGCCACTTTGGAGATGTGGTTACTTTTGATACCACATACTGTACAAATCTGTACAAGATGCCTTTTGGAATTTTTGTGGGTGTCAACAATCATTTCCAGAGTGTATTGTTTGCCGGCGTGCTTATGCGGGACGAAACTGCAAGCAGCTTCAAGTGGATTTTCAATGAGTTTCTCACACTGATGGGTGGCAAGACTCCAATGACTATATTTACAGGTGAGGTTTTAGGTATATGTAAAATCACAGATAACAGATGCTTATCCACATGCTCTAGTGATAACTTTTTGCGTGTATTTTTAATCATTTGTTCTAACTGCTTTGTCTTGCTCCAGATCAATGCAAGGCCATGCATAAAGCAATCAGGTCAGTGTTGCCTGGTATTACACATCTATGGTGTAAATGGCAGATATTGAAGGATGCATCAGTAGAACTGGGTAGACTATACAGCAGAAACTCTCCATTCAGGAGAGATTTTGACTACATTATCAATGAAATGCTAACCGAGGATGAATTTGAGAGGGCATGGGCTGATTTGTTGGATCGCTACAAACTGCAAGAACACCCTTTCATGATCAAGACATACAACAAGAGGAAGATGTGGGCGAAGCCATGGGCAAAAGACAAATTCTGTGCTCGCATGGCTAGCACTCAGAGATCTGAGAGTGCAAACAGCATGCTAAAAAAGTTTGTCCCAAGAAATTCTTCAATGAATAGATTTGTTGAGCAGTACAAGAAATTATTGTTCATCTGTGATAGTGCGGAACACAAGGCAGAGCACCAGACAAAGCAGGTAATTGGTTGGTATTATTAGTTCTTCTATCCATTTCGAATCTGTGTTATTGTTCATTTTAGTGGAAAACCTTGAATCTCGTTTGGCCGTGAAATCTTTTGCCACATGAGTAACGATTAAAATTGTGTTTCGGCAAACAAAAAAAACACTGGTTGAGAACTCGGCAGGTCTGGACAATGATTTTCCAGGAAATCTCCTTGGCAGCACTAGCACCTCCAGTCACTGGCTCACTGCATCTTGCTTCAGGTCCTGGGGTAACACTGTCAGACTTGATCCCAAGGAGAGGCGAAAAGGGCTGAACCACCTTATCATCTTGGTGGCATGGGAAGTTTGGAAACATAGGAATACCTGCGTTTTTTAGAATGCCTCACCAAACATTCGAGGTCTTTAGAAAACAGTGGCTGATGAATGTAGTCTTTGGTGTATGGCGGGCACCTCTAATCTTCAGGAGCTTCTCATTGGGTTGCCCTCCCCAGACCTCTAGGCTCTGGTTGGTAGGCTGCTGCCCCCTGGTCATGTTTTTTCCTAGTACGAGAAGGTTTTGTTTGTTGTCCCTAGCTGGTGTGTGTGTGTTGTGTTTCCTGGTGGGACCCTTTTTCCTTTGTGCCCTTCCTTATCTTATCAAGCGCAGATGGTTTCTTATTGCATATTGGCCGTCCTTGGAGCAGACGGACTGCTGGTGCTTGCATGTTTTCTATCTCCGCGTCGCTCACGCGAGCGCTTATACCAGCAGCACGATACGAGTTGCCATTCACTGCTTCAGCATCTGATGCAGAATAAGACCCATTGTCTGTAGGTGAGCAGTACCCTGGTCGGTTACTTCTCCAGTCAACTAGGCGCTCAATCTCTGTCATTGCACTTCTCAAGTGCCGTGCTACAATGTCATGGATTTGCCTGTCATTCTTGGCTCTGCCAACAACCTCCAGAGCATTAACATGCAGCAGATTGTGTCGGAGTTCATCTGTGACAGAGGCATCGTTAGTGTCTGCACCAATATCTTGGTAAGCAAAATCCCTCGCTTCCCTAGTCCAGCGCTTCAATATGTGTGCCATAGGGTTTTTTGAAACTCCGCTATGGATCAACACCTGTATGATAGCACAGACACCCAAGGCTTTAGAGAAAATGTAGAAAAGGTAAAGAGTGTATCAGTAAAACTACCCCTGCCAAATCATGGTAAAAATACCAGCGTTATACCTTGATAGCATGGCAACACAGCATCCCAAAATGTTCATACAAGCCACACTCACATATATATCTTTCCCCGGCATCTACCACTTTGACTGTAAACACGTTGCGCCTCCAGTGCTCCCTCAACTGCATTGTAATGGACAACAGTGAACTCATTCTTCGCCGAACCTTGGATAACATTGTATTGTGTTGCCTTGTCTACTTCGCCACTAAGCAGCTCGTATGCCTTCTTCGTGTACAAAGACATTCGTGTACAAAGACATTGCATGCTTTTCAATGGCATAGATTCTAGTGCTCCGATTGACAATCTGCTCCAACAAACAGTACATGTTAATTACGTCAAAATTAATAAACCCTTTCAATACAAATAATACATGTTAGTTGCATCGCACTATTTTGAAGCATTGTTTCTTTTTTTTTTCTCAAATGACGCAAGAGAGCTGTGTTTCATTTCATTAAGAGATAAAAAAGCTATAAGTGTGAGGATAAAACAACCCCACCAGGAAACACAACACACACACACCAGCTAGGGACAACAAACAAAACCTTCTCGTACTAGGAAAAAACATGACCAGGGGGCAGCAGCCTACCAACCAGAGCCTAGAGGTCTGGGGAGGGCAACCCAATGAGAAGCTCCTGAAGATTAGAGGTGCCCGCCATACACCAAAGACTACATTCATCAGCCACTGTTTTCTAAAGACCTCGAATGTTTGGTGAGGCATTCTAAAAAACGCAGGTATTCCTATGTTTCCAAACTTCCCATGCCACCAAGATGATAAGGTGGTTCAGCCCTTTTCGCCTCTCCTTGGGATCAAGTCTGACAGTGTTACCCCAGGACCTGAAGCAAGATGCAGTGAGCCAGTGACTGGAGGTGCTAGTGCTGCCAAGGAGATTTCCTGGAAAATCATTGTCCAGACCTGCCGAGTTCTCAACCAGTGTTTTTTTTGTTTGCCGAAACACAATTTTAATCGTTACTCATGTGGCAAAAGATTTCACGGCCAAACGAGATTCAAGGTTTTCCACTAAAATGAACAATAACACAGATTCGAAATGGATAGAAGAACTAATAATACCAACCAATTACCTGCTTTGTCTGGTGCTCTGCCTTGTGTTCCGCACTATCACAGATGAACAATAATTTCTTGTACTGCTCAACAAATCTATTCATTGAAGAATTTCTTGGGACAAACTTTTTTAGCATGCTGTTTGCACTCTCAGATCTCTGAGTGCTAGCCATGCGAGCACAGAATTTGTCTTTTGCCCATGGCTTCGCCCACATCTTCCTCTTGTTGTATGTCTTGATCATGAAAGGGTGTTCTTGCAGTTTGTAGCGATCCAACAAATCAGCCCATGCCCTCTCAAATTCATCCTCGGTTAGCATTTCATTGATAATGTAGTCAAAATCTCTCCTGAATGGAGAGTTTCTGCTGTATAGTCTACCCAGTTCTACTGATGCATCCTTCAATATCTGCCATTTACACCATAGATGTGTAATACCAGGCAACACTGACCTGATTGCTTTATGCATGGCCTTGCATTGATCTGGAGCAAGACAAAGCAGTTAGAACAAATGATTAAAAATACACGCAAAAAGTTATCACTAGAGCATGTGGATAAGCATCTGTTATCTGTGATTTTACATATACCTAAAACCTCACCTGTAAATATAGTCATTGGAGTCTTGCCACCCATCAGTGTGAGAAACTCATTGAAAATCCACTTGAAGCTGCTTGCAGTTTCGTCCCGCATAAGCACGCCGGCAAACAATACACTCTGGAAATGATTGTTGACACCCACAAAAATTCCAAAAGGCATCTTGTACAGATTTGTACAGTATGTGGTATCAAAAGTAACCACATCTCCAAAGTGGCTCCATTGGCTTCTACTTTTACCACTTGTCCACAGCAGGGTTTTAATCCTTTTATCTTCATCAAAATCAACACTAAACTGAAACCCAGGGTCCTCTGCACACATCTGCCGGAAAACCCGAAGTGTTTTCATAACATCATCATCCTTCTGGTCCCTTGCGATCTCAGCGCAAACAGACCGCAGACTTTTCTGATTAAATGGAACACCATCAGGCTTCCCGTGATGCAATGCCCCCGGCTGATAATGACGTCGTTTTCTCTCAAGTAATGGATCATGTCCTTGGTGCACTGTTTGATCTTGCTGTGAGAATTCCATAACCGATTCTCGCCGCAAGAAACAGAGAATGGATGGTTATGGTCAGCAACATGTAGACTGACATACCACCCATGGTCCTCGGTGCGGTCGAGGCGTAGCTTAGCCTTGCACCTCTCTCTCTTTGAACTGCTTGTACATCGTGGGTCAAACCCCTATCAACAAAAATTGACAATATCAATGCCAGGATCCAGCGATAAAAAACAGCTGCACCTAACGTTTCATGCAGGAATAAAATCTACAAAAATTTGGAGCTATGCTAATGGCTTTAGTTGCAACATGTGTTTTTTTTTATATGCTGCATGCCTGCATGTAAAACCTGCGAATTTTGGAGCTATTGCTTTTTTTATAAAGGAAGGATTTTATTAATTCACCGTTATTATATCGAGATGATACAATAAAAGTGAATTCACTTCCAGCGTTTTGGAGCTATTGCTGCGTGTAAAATAATAGCACAAGTAAAAAAGCATCTTCATCTCCACATTTGAGTTTTCACAATTATACAGAACATGAGAGGATACATAGCATCTCAGGGGAAGGTGCTTTTCCGAATGTGTTAAGAACACAGGGGGCTCTACAATTACACTGTCTGACATGTAATTACATTTTTTGAACAAACCTATTGAGACAGGCCTGAGAGATGTCTACTACATATGAGAAAACTAACTTCATGGAAAATGGATAAGAAGTTAGGTGATTAGTTTGTATTTTTAACTTCTGTGTGCATTTGAACACAGGGACAAGTGCAGAGTCAGCAATTAAGCATCTGCAAAGCCCTGAACAAGAAGCATGTTTTTTTCTTTGTCTAAAAGAACAAAAAAGCAGCCACCTCCTGGTGCTTATTGTAAGATAATCTGCTGCATTCTCCTGATGTTTTGCTGCAGCAGGAAGTTACCTCTGTAGTTGGTGAACTACCACCTCTAGTTGTATATACACCAGGGAATAGAATGGAAATAGCAGTTCAGTTGCTGCACTTGTGTGTGTGTGCTGTGTCTGTGCTCCCCCCTTCTCTACCTCCAGCCGAAGGTGTTGTGTGTGTGTGTGTGTGTGTGTGTGTGTGTGTGTGTGTGTGTGTTCGAGGTGCTACTCACCTGTGCAGGCCGGCCCAATCCCAACACTTATGTAGCAGGTTGTCAATGATTTGCTCATCAACAAAAGCATATCTTCAGTGAGTCAGTGCCTGTGACAAGTATTTATTTTCTACTGCAGCATCATAACATAAGCTAACCAACCATAGGTGCCTATTGTCCAAGGATACATACATGGATGTACCATAGCCCAAGTCCATGGATACGATACATACATGGATGGACCATAACTAAAACAAGTCTAAAGGGTAAATTATCATGTCCCTGCACCCATCACGAAGAAGAAAAAAACAAACCTCTAGTTGGCTACAAAGCGAGCCCTTTTGAATACTAAAAGGTTTCAGCTTAGACACAATTACAACATATATGAGCGCAACATCCAATGTGCTGCTTTTATTTTCAACAGTAACTAACATAAGTTGTAATGAGTTAAGAAGGTCCTATTTTCTGCCAAACAACACTTTTCACAGGGCTCCCTAATTGGAAGGCGTCCCTTGCAAACCGAGCCGGTCGTTTGATCACCGTAAAGGCTATGCTCACTGCTATACCAATCTATCTTATGATTGCCAAGGAATTACCAAAATGGGTGATAAGGGTCATTGACAAGAGAAGGCGTGGCTTTCTGTGGAAAGGTCAAGAGAAGGCTAATGGAGGCAACTGTTTAGTTTCATGGGAGAAAGTTCAGCAGCATATTCGTTATGGTGGGTTAGGTACCCCGGCGTCTGGATTGAGGCGTTTGGAAGGTAGGATTTCGTCACTGCTAAATGCTCCTTTTGTTTTCGTGCCCGTGCCGTGTGATGCCGTATGATTTTTTTTTTGCCTTCTCGTTTTATGCATTTGGATAGTTGGTTGGTATAATCCCTTTCTTTTACGAACCATTGCTTACAGTTACAATACATGGACCTAAGCAAACACACGGCTGGTTTGGAATGCCAGGGACTATAAAACCCATCGAGGCTCTCATGTTTTTTAAGTGGGAAAAATATTTCTATAGCTTAAATGGAGCCAGGCAAAATATTTCCACAAGTTAATTCCAAAAAAGGCAGCTAAACTTTCAGAAACAGAGTTCTGTAACATGTCTAATCAGATACTACTTTGGCACACCACAGATCTGTATTCTCGACCATGACAGGGTATTTCATGCCTATTCTATCTTTAGATCTGTGGCATGCCAGAATTCAAATTTCAAATACAAATTAGTAACATGCCTATTCGATTTTTTGATTGTGGAAAAACACAAATTCAATTAGGGGCAATTTTGTTCCCTGCTTTGTTGTCACTGTAAGCACATACTACTATGTATGGATGGGCATTAGCACCATTTCAGGCTGTCTTACATATTTGTAACCCTTTTTTTCTGCACCAGATTTTAAGGAGCAAACAGAAAGGAGTGAAGTATTGAAGAAGATGCCGCTGCGACCATTGGCAATGCGCCCTCCTAAGGACACCCTGCAAGCCAATGGTGTTGAAGGCCAACAAGTCCTGTTCATGCAGCAACCTGCTCACACACGACACATTTTGCTGCCATCAGTCCAGTACCTGCCCAACCGAGTGGTTGCAACAACACAACAACAAATCCAAGCAGGTGGGTTATGGATTGCAGTCACCCAGCCCAATGGCATGTATTTCCAACCAAACCAACCCATTGCTCAAGCCACGTTTCCTATCGGCGCAGCAGCCCCAAGATATGTTGGTCTTATGTACACCCAAGTTCAAACTACAAATCTAAACTATGCTCTTCTTGAAATGGATCCTGCCACAACACTCTCCGCAAGGCCAAATTATGTGGTGCATCCTTCTAACTTGATCCCAAGCAATGACTTTAGGCTTACCCCAGCGCGTGGTAGCATTTCAGGTATCTTCTATCCAAAATACATCCGAACCACTTTTCCTTTTTTTTTCCTGTTGCTACGTGGTGTTTTCATCAGCACAAAAGCTTATTGTTTATGATTCAACCCGCTTTCATGCAGGAATCAATGGACATGGCTATATGCAGACCCTGATGAAGAATGTGTCCACCATCGCCAGACCATGTGCCTCAGTAGGTGCAGTGCCATTCAAGGTTGCATCAGTGAATGCAACCGGGCCAAGTTTGAATGGAATTAACATAGATACAGGTCTTCCGGGTTCAGGGGACAACAGAGATAATATTGAGAACAAGTCGTTGGCTAATGGTGATCAAGGAAGCGTTTGTGGGCCTGATGATAAGTACAATGAAACTGATGATGACTCTGATCCCTAGTTTGACGATGAGGCGGATATCACAGAACACAGTGATTCATGGAACGAGGATGACAGCGATGGCGATGGCGAAGGTGATGCTGATGTAGTAGAATATATCGATCTAGATGATAATCAGGAGGAGTGTGCTGGGTGTGAAGATGAGCTCGAAGAATGCAATGGGGCAAAGGCTGAATCACATCAATACATGGCTGCATCTACTGAAGAGGATGAGGAAGACGACCTGCCTACCACTCAAACAAACACTGTAGAAGGTATGGAAGACCCAATAGTCAATCATTCGATGAATGGCTCAAATGAACTTCAATACGGGACTGTTGATGTCGTAGCAAATCAATGCTCCAAGAAGAGGTATTTCCAATGCAAAGATTCATATTCCATGCACTGCAATTGCTCCATTGATGAAAGTACCCAAAAATTCCCAGCAATGTTTTTTTTCAACATCATTCGGCTGTGTGTATTGCATTATGCTGTTTATATTTTGGTTATAAGTCATCACCAACATGTAAGTGTTGCAAATGGTATCTATACAGCCTCGGGACATTGGAGCAGTTGAGAAGGCTCAGCAAGTGCAGAAAAAAAACTTTACAAACTACAAATGCAATGAGGTTAATATCTCCTTCAGTTGTTTACCTCTTTCTCACAGACTAGCTCCTGCATTGTTCGGTATTTGTTTGCTCGATTCA
>JAHUYU010002218.1:0-18012 GCA_030439765.1 Tripidium arundinaceum | reverse complement strand
TTGTTATTCTAACAAGTTTGCTTAGTGGTACTTGTAGAATTTTTAATAGGCTATTCACCCCCCTCTAGCCATCTAGGACCTTACACACCCGGTAGTAGTGGAGGAGCGCTCGCATGAAGACCGACGAAGGGATGCCGAACCCCCGCTCGTGGAAGCACACGAAGCTCACCACGTATCCTTCCGGGGGCGCCGGCTCCGGTGGGCCGGCGGCGGCGCTATCCACTCCGGCCGCGACCGGTTCGTCCTCGGCCGCAACAACCCGTCTTCGACCAGCTCCTCCTACTTCCTCTCCGTCACCGAGGAAGTGGCCTAGTCTTCGGCGGGGAGGATTTGGCTCTTTCGGCCATTAGCGCTGTCGGGAGGAGGATGAGCGGATGGGAAGGCGGCGGCGGCAGCAGCAGTGTGGGCGGAAGGCGCAAGGAGGCTAGGGTTTCCTGAGGCTAAGGATGGCAAGAGCGCAAAGAGCCGGAGGGGAGCACAGACCCCTGGGTCTCGCCTTTATAGGCCGGGAGGAAGTCCAACGGCCGCGCGAAAAGGTAGGAACAGTTTCCCGCAATAAATGCGCTCACCTAACCGTCCCCCACGTCTTACAGGAGCCAGGCACGTGGCCGTCCCCCACGCTGTAACCGAACGCCACGTCGCCCACTACGCGCCGATCTCGCCCTAAAAAGACGCGCCTGGCTAACGGGCGGGGCGAGATCCACGGACGGATATTCCTAGATTCCTATAACGGGCTCCGAGCCCATTTTAAGTCTCGAGGGAACGAAAGCTGGCCCTCGACCCGGGTTCGACAGCTGCCCTCGAGCAACAGAGCGAGGGACGACCAGGGATGCGCCCGTACATGGCCAGGGCTCGAGCCACGCTCTCGAGGCATCCCAAGACGTATTCGAGGCCAAAGGACGAGGTCGAAGCAGGAATCCCCTCGGGGGAGGCATCGAGCCCTCGGATCCTGTCGCAGGGAACCGACATCCGCACGACCACTCCTTGGCATCTTTGAAGAGTGCCTCCGGGCCACGAGCCGACTCCTAACGACTGGAGCACGGACTCTCACTCGAATCTCCCCGCTAGCAGCTCACCGGAGATCGCCGGACTCGCCCAAACGGGGTAGTACGACGTTCCCCACCCCTCCTCCTCCTCTCCGGAGGAAGAGCGTGAGGGCCGGACAACGAAAGACGGCAGGGACTCTGATCGACCTCGTGCGCGCGAGGCTCGGGGGCTCGGCGCATCAACTACCCCCTGATGAAACACGAATAAGACCTCGGAGGAGATTCTCTCATACTCCACCGAGGCCTCGGGGGCTACACCCGGCGGGTGCGCTCGCGCGCCCCCACCGGAGAAGTCCTGAGAGCGCTCGGACGCCCCTACTGGGAAGGCATACGACGCTATGACTCCAGTTCATCTCCAATTCATCGGCAAAAAGCCTATAGGAGAGTGAGCACACACTCACCTAAAGGCTCGGGGCTACTGTCGGTACCAATACTACAGGGGTACCCACATTTAACGATAATAAAAGCTAAAACGACTAAGCCACGACAAGCACAGCCCACTTCAAAACGCACGACAGGTCGCCTCGTACGAGGCCGGCTCGACGGAATGCCTCGACCGCATCCCGCCTCCGACTCGTACGAGGCCCCCTCGACGGGAACCCTCGACCGCGCTCCGACCCGCACGAGGCTCGATCGCCCCCCGGGAGCGCTCCGACTCGCGTGAGCCCCGGTCGAGGCGCTCGACCCCCTCTTTCTCCACCTACCACGGGACAAAAGTTATGGCATTTAATACAACTACAACTACCACCTACCGGCATGGCCGCGGCCTGGGTCGACGTGGGAACAATACCTGTGTCAGTCTTCACTGTTTTACCGCCCATCCCGTGATGGGAGGTGAAACACGTCACTGTGCCCACCATACCTAACACTATGCATCACTAGTAACCCTCGAGGGAGGATACGACAAGACCCGTACGCCGCGATTCCAGAGATTCGGACTTATCCGTTCGGCCTCGACCCGGCCTCGACCCGGCCTCGACCCTCAACACAGCGCAACAGGAAAGAAAGGACGGTATGGCACGGCGCTCCGGGTCATTTCAGCGCCTCGTCTTCTACGACATCACGTGCCCAGGGATGGCCTCCCATTTCTAGGGCACGTCGCTACAGTCACCTCAAACAGGGATCGACAAAACATCGTTTCAAGGCACCATCGTCCTGGCCACCTCTCGCCCTATAAAAGGGCAGGCCGGGGCTCTACAAAAGGAGGGGGCGACAGACGAACAACGAGCGATATACAAGATAGAGATCAACATCTCAAGCAATCATCTTGTATTTCTTTTTCTCCTTTGAGACTTGGGCTCGACGCCCTCTCTCGCAAGCTTGTAACCCCTACACAAGCACCTCGGTGCAAGGAAATACAAATCTCTCCTCCCCCACTGACGTAGGGCCTTCTTTTGCCCGAACCAGGATAAACCCCCGTGTGTTCTCCTTGCATCACCATCCAGGAAAGGGACACGCAGCTTTTTACTCGTTGGTTTAGGACCCCCTCGGGTCTGAACACCGACAAGATTATCCATCTTATCTTCTGTCTCTAGCATTGTAAAATGAAAAAGAAAAATGCTTCTTGCTGGGACATAGTTATAATTCAATACTTACAATAAGCTCATTCATATCACTGGATGCCTTAAGCCTTGCACTTTCTTCAAGAGATCGCCCAAGAAGTACAAATCCAAGAAGCATGACCTGCATGCTACAAGAAAACTTTCTTCAACAAAATTTTGGCATGCAGAACAAAACTCACGACTCAACTGTTATTCAGTCAAATACAAAATTGGTTCGACTAATGTGGGAAAAGAAAATCAAGTTTCCATGTTCTGTGAATCGACACTGCTTCGTCAAAACCATTGCAAGATCCAAGATCAGAGTAAACACTATGACAAGAGCCAAGATAAAAATTACAGCTCAACCAATAGGACTATAAAAAAATTGACTCACCGGTTCATCAAAAAAGGTTGAATTCCACTCCAAACTCAGGTTCAGCAAGGACACCTTAAGAAATGCAAAGCTAAATTAGTATAAAACTATATGGATGGACAGAAAAATTGACTATTGACCCACTTACTGCACTGATAGCAAATGCAGCTGCAGAGCCAAATCCTACTAGAGAGAGAGGATTGTGATTCTTATACGACGGTGGAGTGAAGATGTTGCCAATCACCAAGAGGATATATAAACAATCAATATTGACAACAATACAATATGAAGACCAATCACCGGGAGACAAGAGACACAATATTTGTTCACCCGGTGTTCACTTGTGCACCGACAAGCTACGTCACCGGTTGTGTCGACCAACACCTAGATGGTTCCCCGGTGTGACCCTCAAGTCACTTGCCCCTCAAGGCACGCCCCGCAAGGCACCGCAAGACACCACTCTCAAGTGAGGTAACTCAATGACACGCGAATTCCACTAGAGTTGCTTTTGGCGTCCCGCCGAGGAAAGCACAAGAACCTCTCACAATCAACCGGAGGTGGCCAAGAACAATCACCTTCTCTTGCCAACGCCTCCAACAATCTTCAAGCCGGCTAGGAGCGGTACTCTCCAAGAGTAACAAGAAATCCACCGGCTAAACCACCCACAAGTGCCACTAGATGCCCTCAAGCTATGCAATGCACTTTGGGATCACTCAATCTCACTTTTGATTTGCAATCAAGCAAGGGAGATGAGTGGGAGGAGTTGCTTTAGCTCAAAGGATGCACAAGAGTGTTAGAAATGCCAAGAGACCTCCCCAAGGGCCGGCCAACAAGTATTTATAAGCATCCCAAACAAATAGAGCCGTTGCAACTCCATTGACCGTTTTTCGCGAGACGACCGGACGCGCCGGTCATAACTGACCGGACGCGCTCAACCGCGTCCGGTCGCCCTGCTACGACCACGTGTCCTCTAATTTCAAATTCGTCCGTTAGATCCTCCAACGGTTACTGCGCGCCAACGGTCAAACGAGCGACCGGACGTGCTGCTGCAAACGACCGGACGCACCGGTGTGCACAGTACCCGCGCGCGCGAAGACAAGACCGGACGCGCTCCTCGCAACGACCGGACGCGACAGTGACCGCGTCCGGTCGGAGTCCAGTAAGCTCCCTTGACGACCGGACGCGTCCGATCGTGTGTGACCGGACGCGCACCGCGTCCGATCGTCCTCGGTTCCCTCAGGGCGCAGGACCGGACGCGCCGGTCCCGTGTGTCACCGGACGCGCCGGTGGCAAACCCTAGCTCGCGCGCCTGACTCCTGCGCAGTACTGACCGGACGCGCCGGTCGCACAGTGACCGCGTCCGGTGCAGCGTCCGGTGCAGCGTCCGGTCACTTCCGTGACCGCGTTCGCCTCCGTTTCTTTTCCGACTTCCGGCGTAATGAAAATAGGCATTTTATTTCCCCGAATCGCCTGAATCCCGCGCTCGCATGCTCGGCGGGAGAGAGAAAGGAACCAAACCCCTCTCTATCCGCAAACCACAGCGCGACCAACGCCACCTTTGCAAATGTGCCAACACCATCAAGTGTACATCTTCATGTGCTTGTGTGTTAGCATTTTCTCAATCATTTTCAAAGGTTTTCCAGTTAGCTCACTAGGCCCTACATGCAATGCACTTCATGAATTCACCTAGTGGCACCCGTACGTCGAATAACCGATAAGACTTCCCCTATTAATAGTTCGGCTATCGACCCTAAACCACTCACACCCTCTATGGTGTCTTGAGTGTAAACAAAATGGCCCTATGGTTATACTTTGCCTTGAACCATTTTGTTTCTCCAAATGATATGATCCATTTCATATCATCACATGACCATCTCGATCCATCGACCTTGACTTCACTTGCTCTTCACCGTTGCATCGGTCCATCGGCGCCAAGTCTTGCTCAAGCTTCACCATCGCATGGTCCTTCGCTTCGAAGCCTCGACTAGCCCTTCACCTTTACATATAATGTTGATCTCACGAGGTTCTTGAGTTTTGTTGGATGTCTAGTTACTTCATGATGCTAAGGATGGTGTAAAAGACAACTCCGATTGGTATTACGCTTCAAAGGTCTATTTCTTACACCTTAGCATCATTTTGGTAGAATTACTCTCCCAACACTTCTATCTATGCATATGTGCAAAGCTTTCAATCCAAACTCTATGCACATATGTAGGGGAAGCTAATGCTACCAAAACCGAGCTTGTGATAATTGTCCAAACTTTACTTATGAGCAAAATGATTGGACAAGTATGACAAGTTCAAAACTTTTATTATCAAAATCATCTTTGTGAGGGTTGTCATCAATTACCAAAAAGGGGGAGATTGAAAGTCCCTAGTTTGGTTTTGGCTAATTAATAAAACCTAGGACTAACCTTTGTATCTAAGTGGATGATTTAGATAAAGGTGGTCATTGAATATGAGACATGACATTGACTCATATGACCAAAATGGTGAAGACCAAGATGAGGCTTGGCTCGATGGACCGGTTGTAAAGGTGAAGGGCTAGTCGAGGCTTCGAAGCGAAGGACCATGCGATGGTGAAGCTTGAGCAAGACTTGGCGCCGATGGACCGATGCAACGGTGAAGAGCAAGTGAAGTCAAGGTCGATGGATCGAGATGGTCATGTGATGATATGAAATGGATCATATCATTTGGAGAAACAAAATGGGTTCAAGGCAAAGGTATAACCATAGGGCCATTTTGTTTTACACTCAAGACACCATAGAGGGTGTGAGTGGTTTAGGGTCGATAGCCGAACTATTAATAGGGGAAGTCTTATCGGTTATTCGACGTACGGGTGCCACTAGGTGAATTCATGAAGTGCATTGCATGTAGGGCCTAGTGAGCTAACTGGAAAACCCTTTGAAAATGATTGAGAAAATGCTAACACACAAGCACATGAAGATGTACACTTGATGGTGTTGGCACATTTGCAAAGGTGGCGTTGGTCGCGCTGTGGGTTTGCGGATAGAGAGGGGTTTGGTTCCTTTCTCTCTCCCGCCGAGCATGCGAGCGCGGGATTCAGGCGATTTCGGGAAATAAAATGCCTATTTTCCATTACGCCGGAAGTCGGAAAAGAAACGGAGGCGAACGCGGTCACGGAAGTGACCGGACGCTGCACCGGACGCTGCACCGGACGCGGTCACTGTGCGACCGGCGCGTCCGGTCAGTACTGCGCAGGAGTCAGGCGCGCGAGCTAGGGTTTGCCACCGGCGCGTCCGGTGACACACGGGACCGGCGCGTCCGGTCCTGCGCCCTGAGGGAACCGAGGACGATCGGACGCGGTGCGCGTCCGGTCACACACGATCGGACGCGTCCGGTCGTCAAGGGAGCTTACTGGACTCCGACCGGACGCGGTCACTGTCGCGTCCGGTCGTTGCGAGGAGCGCGTCCGGTCTTGTCTTCGCGCGCGCGGGTACTGTGCACACCGGTGCGTCCGGTCGTTTGCAGCAGCACGTCCGGTCGCTCGTTTGACCGTTGGCGCGCAGTAACCGTTGGAGGATCTAACGGACGAATTTGAAATTAGAGGACACGTGGTCGTAGCAGGGCGACGGACGCGGTTGAGCGCGTCCGGTCAGTTATGACCGGCGCGTCCGGTCGTCTCGCGAAAAACGGTCAATGGAGTTGCAACGGCTCTATTTGTTTGGGATGCTTATAAATACTTGTTGGCCGGCCCTTGGGGAGGTCTCTTGGCATTTCTAACACTCTTGTGCATCCTTTGAGCTAAAGCAACTCCTCCCACTCATCTCCCTTGCTTGATTGCAAATCAAAAGTGAGATTGAGTGATCCCAAAGTGCATTGCATAGCTTGAGGGCATCTAGTGGCACTTGTGGGTGGTTTAGCCGGTGGATTTCTTGTTACTCTTGGAGAGTACCGCTCCTAGCCGGCTTGAAGATTGTTGGAGGCGTTGGCAAGAGAAGGTGATTGTTCTTGGCCACCTCCGGTTGATTGTGAGAGGTTCTTGTGCTTTCCTCGGCGGGACGCCAAAAGCAACTCTAGTGGAATTCGCGTGTCATTGAGTTACCTCACTTGAGAGTGGTGTCTTGCGGTGCCTTGCGGGGCGTGCCTTGAGGGGCAAGTGACTTGAGGGTCACACCGGGGAACCATCTAGGTGTTGGTCGACACAACCGGTGACGTAGCTTGTCGGTGCACAAGTGAACACCGGGTGAACAAATATTGTGTCTCTTGTCTCCCGGTGATTGGTCTTCATATTGTATTGTTGTCAATATTGATTGTTTATATATCCTCTTGGTGATTGGCAACATCTTCACTCCACCGTCGGTATAAGAATCACAATCCTCTCTCTCTAGTAGGATTTGGCTCTGCAGCTGCATTTGCTATCAGTGCAGTAAGTGGGTCAATAGTCAATTTTTCTGTCCATCCATATAGTTTTATACTAATTTAGCTTTGCATTTCTTAAGGTGTCCTTGCTGAACCCTGAGTTGGAGTGGAATTCAACCTTTTTTGATGAACCGGTGAGTCAATTTTTTTATAGTCCTATTGGTTGAGCTGTAATTTTTATCTTGGCTCTTGTCATAGTGTTACTCTGATCTTGGATCTTGCAATGGTTTTGACGAAAGCAGTGTCGATTCACAGAACATGGAAACTTGATTTTCTTTTCCCACATTAGTCGAACCAATTTTGTATTTGACTGAATAACAGTTGAGTCGTGAGTTTTGTTCTGCATGCCAAAATTTTGTTGAAGAAAGTTTTCTTGTAGCATGCAGGTCATGCTTCTTGGATTTGTACTTCTTGGGCGATCTCTTGAAGAAAGTGCAAGGCTTAAGGCATCCAGTGATATGAATGAGCTTATGTAAGTATTGATTTATAACTATTGTCCCAGCAAGAAGCATTTTTCTTTTTCATTTTACAATGCTAGAGACAGAAGATAAGATGGATAATCTTGTCGGTGTTCAGACCCGAGGGGGTCCTAAACCAACGAGTAAAAAGCTGCGTGTCCCTTTCCTGGATGGTGATGCAAGGAGAACACACGGGGGTTTATCCTGGTTCGGGCAAAAGAAGGCCCTACGTCCAGTGGGGGAGGAGAGATTTGTATTTCCTTGCACCGAGGTGCTTGTGTAGGGGTTACAAGCTTGCGAGAGAGGGCGTCGAGCCCAAGTCTCAAAAGGAGAAAAAGAAAATACAAGATGATTGCTTGAGATGTTGATCTCTATCTTGTATATCGCTCGTTGTTCGTCTGTCGCCCCCTCCTTTTGTAGAGCCCCGGCCTGCCCTTTTATAGGGCGAGAGGTGGCCAGGACGATGGTGCCTTGAAACGATGTTTTGTCGATCCCTGTTTGAGGTGACTGTAGCGACGTGCCCTAGAAATGGGAGGCCATCCCTGGGCACGTGATGTCGTAGAAGACGAGGCGCTGAAATGACCCGGAGCGCCGTGCCATACCGTCCTTTCTTTCCTGTTGCGCTGTGTTGAGGGTCGAGGCCGGGTCGAGGCCGGGTCGAGGCCGAACGGATAAGTCCGAATCTCTGGAATCGCGGCGTACGGGTCTTGTCGTATCCTCCCTCGAGGGTTACTAGTGATGCATAGTGTTAGGTATGGTGGGCACAGTGACGTGTTTCACCTCCCATCACGGGATGGGCGGTAAAACAGTGAAGACTGACACAGGTATTGTTCCCACGTCGACCCAGGCCGCGGCCATGCCGGTAGGTGGTAGTTGGTAGTTGTATTAAATGCCATAACTTTTTGTCCCGTGGTAGGTGGAGAAAGAGGGGGTCGAGCGCCTCGACCGGGGCTCACGCGAGTCGGAGCGCTCCCGGGGGGCGATCGAGCCTCGTGCGGGTCGGAGCGCGGTCGAGGGTTCCCGTCGAGGGGGCCTCGTACGAGTCGGAGGCGGGATGCGGTCGAGGCATTCCGTCGAGCCGGCCTCGTACGAGGCGGACCTGTCGTGCGTTTTGAAGTGGGCTGTGCTTTGTCGTGGCTTAGTCGTTTTAGCTTTTATTATCGTTAAATGTGGGTACCCCTGTAGTATTGGTACCGACAGTAGCCCCCGAGCCTTTAGGTGAGTGTGTGCTCACTCTCCTATAGGCTTTTTGCCGATGAATTGGAGATGAACTGGAGTCATAGCGTCGTATGCCTTCCCAGTAGGGGCGTCCGAGCGCTCTCAGGACTTCTCCGGTGGGGGCGCGCGAGCGCACCCGCCGGGTGTAGCCCCCGAGGCCTCGGTGGAGTATTGAGAGAATCTCCTCCGAGGTCTTATTCGTGTTTCATCAGGGGGTAGTTGATGCGGCCGAGCCCCCGAGCCTCGCGCGCACGAGGTCGATCAGAGTCCCTGCCGTCTTTCGTTGTCCGGCCCTCACGCTCTTCCTCCGGAGAGGAGGAGGAGGGGTGGGGAACGTCGTACTACCCCGTTTGGGCGAGTCCGGCGATCTCCGGTGAGCTGCTAGCGGGGAGATTCGAGTGAGAGTCCGTGCTCCAGTCGTTAGGAGTCGGCTCGTGGCCCGGAGGCACTCTTCAAAGATGCCAAGGAGTGGTCGTGCGGATGTCGGTTCCCTGCGACAGGATCCGAGGGCTCGATGCCTCCCCCGAGGGGATTCCTGCTTCGACCTCGTCCTTTGGCCTCGAATACGTCTTGGGATGCCTCGAGAGCGTGGCTCGAGCCCTGGCCATGTACGGGCGCATCCCTGGTCGTCCCTCGCTCTGTTGCTCGAGGGCAGCTGTCGAACCCGGGTCGAGGGCCAGCTTTCGTTCCCTCGAGACTTAAAATGGGCTCGGAGCCCGTTATAGGAATCTAGGAATATCCGTCCGTGGATCTCGCCCCGCCCGTTAGCCAGGCGCGTCTTTTTAGGGCGAGATCGGCGCGGTAGTGGGCGACGTGGCGTTCGGTTACAGCGTGGGGGACGGCCACGTGCCTGGCTCCTGTAAGACGTGGGGGACGGTTAGGTGAGCGCATTTATTGCGGGAAACTGTTCCTACCTTTTCGCGCGGCCGTTGGACTTCCTCCCGGCCTATAAAGGCGAGACCCAGGGGTCTGTGCTCCCCTCCGGCTCTTTGCGCTCTTGCCATCCTTAGCCTCAGGAAACCCTAGCCTCCTTGCGCCTTCCGCCCACACTGCTGCTGCCGCCGCCGCCTTCCCATCCGCTCATCCTCCTCCCGACAGCGCTAATGGCCGGAAAGAGCCAAATCCTCCCCGCCGAAGACTAGGCCACTTCCTCGGTGACGGAGAGGAAGTTGGAGGAGCTGGTCGAAGACGGGTTGTTGCGGCCGAGGACGAACCGGTCGCGGCCGGAGTGGATAGCGCCGCCGCCGGCCCACCGGGAGCCGGCGCCCCCGGAAGGATACGTGGTGAGCTTCGTGTGCTTCCACGAGCGGGGGTTCGGCATCCCTTCGTCGGTCTTCATGCGAGCGCTCCTCCACTACTACCGGGTGTGTAAGGTCCTAGATGGCTAGAGGGGGGTGAATAGCCTATTAAAAATTCTACAAGTACCACTAAGCAAACTTGTTAGAATAACAAACGGCGTAAAGCGAGTTTTGCTTAGCCAAAGGTTGTGATGCAAGCCTCCTATCCACAAGACTAGTAGATTATGATCTCTAGTTCACATAAGAGCTAAGTCACTAAAGAAACACTAGAGAACAAGCTAACAACACTAATAGTAAAGCTACTACTAGAGCTACACAAGATAAACTAGTGAAAGTAATGCAAGAGAGAGGATTGTGATTCTTATACCGACGGTGGAGTGAAGATGTTGCCAATCACCAAGAGGATATATAAACAATCAATATTGACAACAATACAATATGAAGACCAATCACCGGGAGACAAGAGACACAATATTTGTTCACCCGGTGTTCACTTGTGCACCGACAAGCTACGTCACCGGTTGTGTCGACCAACACCTAGATGGTTCCCCGGTGTGACCCTCAAGTCACTTGCCCCTCAAGGCACGCCCCGCAAGGCACCGCAAGACACCACTCTCAAGTGAGGTAACTCAATGACACGCGAATTCCACTAGAGTTGCTTTTGGCGTCCCGCCGAGGAAAGCACAAGAACCTCTCACAATCAACCGGAGGTGGCCAAGAACAATCACCTTCTCTTGCCAACGCCTCCAACAATCTTCAAGCCGGCTAGGAGCGGTACTCTCCAAGAGTAACAAGAAATCCACCGGCTAAACCACCCACAAGTGCCACTAGATGCCCTCAAGCTATGCAATGCACTTTGGGATCACTCAATCTCACTTTTGATTTGCAATCAAGCAAGGGAGATGAGTGGGAGGAGTTGCTTTAGCTCAAAGGATGCACAAGAGTGTTAGAAATGCCAAGAGACCTCCCCAAGGGCCGGCCAACAAGTATTTATAAGCATCCCAAACAAATAGAGCCGTTGCAACTCCATTGACCGTTTTTCGCGAGACGACCGGACGCGCCGGTCATAACTGACCGGACGCGCTCAACCGCGTCCGGTCGCCCTGCTACGACCACGTGTCCTCTAATTTCAAATTCGTCCGTTAGATCCTCCAACGGTTACTGCGCGCCAACGGTCAAACGAGCGACCGGACGTGCTGCTGCAAACGACCGGACGCACCGGTGTGCACAGTACCCGCGCGCGCGAAGACAAGACCGGACGCGCTCCTCGCAACGACCGGACGCGACAGTGACCGCGTCCGGTCGGAGTCCAGTAAGCTCCCTTGACGACCGGACGCGTCCGATCGTGTGTGACCGACGCGCACCGCGTCCGATCGTCCTCGGTTCCCTCAGGGCGCAGGACCGGACGCGCCGGTCCCGTGTGTCACCGGACGCGCCGGTGGCAAACCCTAGCTCGCGCGCCTGACTCCTGCGCAGTACTGACCGGACGCGCCGGTCGCACAGTGACCGCGTCCGGTGCAGCGTCCGGTGCAGCGTCCGGTCACTTCCGTGACCGCGTTCGCCTCCGTTTCTTTTCCGACTTCCGGCGTAATGGAAAATAGGCATTTTATTTCCCCGAAATCGCCTGAATCCCGCGCTCGCATGCTCGGCGGGAGAGAGAAAGGAACCAAACCCCTCTCTATCCGCAAACCACAGCGCGACCAACGCCACCTTTGCAAATGTGCCAACACCATCAAGTGTACATCTTCATGTGCTTGTGTGTTAGCATTTTCTCAATCATTTTCAAAGGTTTTCCAGTTAGCTCACTAGGCCCTACATGCAATGCACTTCATGAATTCACCTAGTGGCACCCGTACGTCGAATAACCGATAAGACTTCCCCTATTAATAGTTCGGCTATCGACCCTAAACCACTCACACCCTCTATGGTGTCTTGAGTGTAAAACAAAATGGCCCTATGGTTATACCTTTGCCTTGAACCCATTTTGTTTCTCCAAATGATATGATCCATTTCATATCATCACATGACCATCTCGATCCATCGACCTTGACTTCACTTGCTCTTCACCGTTGCATCGGTCCATCGGCGCCAAGTCTTGCTCAAGCTTCACCATCGCATGGTCCTTCGCTTCGAAGCCTCGACTAGCCCTTCACCTTTACAACCGGTCCATCGAGCCAAGCCTCATCTTGGTCTTCACCATTTTGGTCATATGAGTCAATGTCATGTCTCATATTCAATGACCACCTTTATCTAAATCATCCACTTAGATACAAAGGTTAGTCCTAGGTTTTATTAATTAGCCAAAACCAAACTAGGGACTTTCAATCTCCCCCTTTTTGGTAATTGATGACAACCCTCACAAAGATGATTTTGATAATAAAAGTTTTGAACTTGTCATACTTGTCCAATCATTTTGCTCATAAGTAAAGTTTGGACAATTATCACAAGCTCGGTTTTGGTAGCATTAGCTTCCCCTACATATGTGCATAGAGTTTGGATTGAAAGCTTTGCACATATGCATAGATAGAAGTGTTGGGAGAGTAATTCTACCAAAATGATGCTAAGGTGTAAGAAATAGACCTTTGAAGCGTAATACCAATCGGAGTTGTCTTTTACACCATCCTTAGCATCATGAAGTAACTAGACATCCAACAAAACTCAAGAACCTCGTGAGATCAACATTATATGTAAAGGATCTTGGACCACTTGTAAAAACTTTAGGCATGTCTAGATACCACATGTAAAAACTATTCCTATGCATGCTATTAGATCATTTCATCATCCAAGTTTTATACTAGCATTACACCACACAAGCATGTACATTGAGTTTAAATACATGTGCAATGAGCAAGTCATATGAAAATGCACAAGCAAATGCAACAACTTTGTTCATGAGCTTGCTCCCCCTACTTGTGTGCATCAAAATTTAATTTATCCCTTTATCATGTTGAAATGATCTAATAGCATGCATAGGAATAGTTTTTACATGTGGTATCTAGACATGCCTAAAGTTTTTACAAGTGGTCCAAGATCCTTTACATATAATGTTGATCTCACGAGGTTCTTGAGTTTTGTTGGATGTCTAGTTACTTCATGATGCTAAGGATGGTGTAAAAGACAACTCCGATTGGTATTACGCTTCAAAGGTCTATTTCTTACACCTTAGCATCATTTTGGTAGAATTACTCTCCCAACACTTCTATCTATGCATATGTGCAAAGCTTTCAATCCAAACTCTATGCACATATGTAGGGGAAGCTAATGCTACCAAAACCGAGCTTGTGATAATTGTCCAAACTTTACTTATGAGCAAAATGATTGGACAAGTATGACAAGTTCAAAACTTTTATTATCAAAATCATCTTTGTGAGGGTTGTCATCAATTACCAAAAAGGGGGAGATTGAAAGTCCCTAGTTTGGTTTTGGCTAATTAATAAAACCTAGGACTAACCTTTGTATCTAAGTGGATGATTTAGATAAAGGTGGTCATTGAATATGAGACATGACATTGACTCATATGACCAAAATGGTGAAGACCAAGATGAGGCTTGGCTCGATGGACCGGTTGTAAAGGTGAAGGGCTAGTCGAGGCTTCGAAGCGAAGGACCATGCGATGGTGAAGCTTGAGCAAGACTTGGCGCCGATGGACCGATGCAACGGTGAAGAGCAAGTGAAGTCAAGGTCGATGGATCGAGATGGTCATGTGATGATATGAAATGGATCATATCATTTGGAGAAACAAAATGGGTTCAAGGCAAAGGTATAACCATAGGGCCATTTTGTTTTACACTCAAGACACCATAGAGGGTGTGAGTGGTTTAGGGTCGATAGCCGAACTATTAATAGGGGAAGTCTTATCGGTTATTCGACGTACGGGTGCCACTAGGTGAATTCATGAAGTGCATTGCATGTAGGGCCTAGTGAGCTAACTGGAAAACCTTTGAAAATGATTGAGAAAATGCTAACACACAAGCACATGAAGATGTACACTTGATGGTGTTGGCACATTTGCAAAGGTGGCGTTGGTCGCGCTGTGGTTTGCGGATAGAGAGGGGTTTGGTTCCTTTCTCTCTCCCGCCGAGCATGCGAGCGCGGGATTCAGGCGATTTCGGGGAAATAAAATGCCTATTTTCCATTACGCCGGAAGTCGGAAAAGAAACGGAGGCGAACGCGGTCACGGAAGTGACCGGACGCTGCACCGGACGCTGCACCGGACGCGGTCACTGTGCGACCGGCGCGTCCGGTCAGTACTGCGCAGGAGTCAGGCGCGCGAGCTAGGGTTTGCCACCGGCGCGTCCGGTGACACACGGGACCGGCGCGTCCGGTCCTGCGCCCTGAGGGAACCGAGGACGATCGGACGCGGTGCGCGTCCGGTCACACACGATCGGACGCGTCCGGTCGTCAAGGGAGCTTACTGGACTCCGACCGGACGCGGTCACTGTCGCGTCCGGTCGTTGCGAGGAGCGCGTCCGGTCTTGTCTTCGCGCGCGCGGGTACTGTGCACACCGGTGCGTCCGGTCGTTTGCAGCAGCACGTCCGGTCGCTCGTTTGACCGTTGGCGCGCAGTAACCGTTGGAGGATCTAACGGACGAATTTGAAATTAGAGGACACGTGGTCGTAGCAGGGCGACCGGACGCGGTTGAGCGCGTCCGGTCAGTTATGACCGGCGCGTCCGGTCGTCTCGCGAAAAACGGTCAATGGAGTTGCAACGGCTCTATTTGTTTGGGATGCTTATAAATACTTGTTGGCCGGCCCTTGGGGAGGTCTCTTGGCATTTCTAACACTCTTGTGCATCCTTTGAGCTAAAGCAACTCCTCCCACTCATCTCCCTTGCTTGATTGCAAATCAAAAGTGAGATTGAGTGATCCCAAAGTGCATTGCATAGCTTGAGGGCATCTAGTGGCACTTGTGGGTGGTTTAGCCGGTGGATTTCTTGTTACTCTTGGAGAGTACCGCTCCTAGCCGGCTTGAAGATTGTTGGAGGCGTTGGCAAGAGAAGGTGATTGTTCTTGGCCACCTCCGGTTGATTGTGAGAGGTTCTTGTGCTTTCCTCGGCGGGACGCCAAAAGCAACTCTAGTGGAATTCGCGTGTCATTGAGTTACCTCACTTGAGAGTGGTGTCTTGCGGTGCCTTGCGGGGCGTGCCTTGAGGGGCAAGTGACTTGAGGGTCACACCGGGGAACCATCTAGGTGTTGGTCGACACAACCGGTGACGTAGCTTGTCGGTGCACAAGTGAACACCGGGTGAACAAATATTGTGTCTCTTGTCTCCCGGTGATTGGTCTTCATATTGTATTGTTGTCAATATTGATTGTTTATATATCCTCTTGGTGATTGGCAACATCTTCACTCCACCGTCGGTATAAGAATCACAATCCTCTCTCTTGCATTACTTTCACTAGTTTATCTTGTGTAGCTCTAGTAGTAGCTTTACTATTAGTGTTGTTAGCTTGTTCTCTAGTGTTTCTTTAGTGACTTAGCTCTTATGTGAACTAGAGATCATAATCTACTAGTCTTGTGGATAGGAGGCTTGCATCACAACCTTTGGCTAAGCAAAACTCGCTTTACGCCGTTTGTTATTCTAACAAGTTTGCTTAGTGGTACTTGTAGAATTTTTAATAGGCTATTCACCCCCCTCTAGCCATCTAGGACCTTACACACCCGGTAGTAGTGGAGGAGCGCTCGCATGAAGACCGACGAAGGGATGCCGAACCCCCGCTCGTGGAAGCACACGAAGCTCACCACGTATCCTTCCGGGGGCGCCGGCTCCCGGTGGGCCGGCGGCGGCGCTATCCACTCCGGCCGCGACCGGTTCGTCCTCGGCCGCAACAACCCGTCTTCGACCAGCTCCTCCAACTTCCTCTCCGTCACCGAGGAAGTGGCCTAGTCTTCGGCGGGGAGGATTTGGCTCTTTCCGGCCATTAGCGCTGTCGGGAGGAGGATGAGCGGATGGGAAGGCGGCGGCGGCAGCAGCAGTGTGGGCGGAAGGCGCAAGGAGGCTAGGGTTTCCTGAGGCTAAGGATGGCAAGAGCGCAAAGAGCCGGAGGGGAGCACAGACCCCTGGGTCTCGCCTTTATAGGCCGGGAGGAAGTCCAACGGCCGCGCGAAAAGGTAGGAACAGTTTCCCGCAATAAATGCGCTCACCTAACCGTCCCCCACGTCTTACAGGAGCCAGGCACGTGGCCGTCCCCCACGCTGTAACCGAACGCCACGTCGCCCACTACCGCGCCGATCTCGCCCTAAAAAGACGCGCCTGGCTAACGGGCGGGGCGAGATCCACGGACGGATATTCCTAGATTCCTATAACGGGCTCCGAGCCCATTTTAAGTCTCGAGGGAACGAAAGCTGGCCCTCGACCCGGGTTCGACAGCTGCCCTCGAGCAACAGAGCGAGGGACGACCAGGGATGCGCCCGTACATGGCCAGGGCTCGAGCCACGCTCTCGAGGCATCCCAAGACGTATTCGAGGCCAAAGGACGAGGTCGAAGCAGGAATCCCCTCGGGGGAGGCATCGAGCCCTCGGATCCTGTCGCAGGGAACCGACATCCGCACGACCACTCCTTGGCATCTTTGAAGAGTGCCTCCGGGCCACGAGCCGACTCCTAACGACTGGAGCACGGACTCTCACTCGAATCTCCCCGCTAGCAGCTCACCGGAGATCGCCGGACTCGCCCAAACGGGGTAGTACGACGTTCCCCACCCCTCCTCCTCCTCTCCGGAGGAAGAGCGTGAGGGCCGGACAACGAAAGACGGCAGGGACTCTGATCGACCTCGTGCGCGCGAGGCTCGGGGGCTCGGCCGCATCAACTACCCCCTGATGAAACACGAATAAGACCTCGGAGGAGATTCTCTCAATACTCCACCGAGGCCTCGGGGGCTACACCCGGCGGGTGCGCTCGCGCGCCCCCACCGGAGAAGTCCTGAGAGCGCTCGGACGCCCCTACTGGGAAGGCATACGACGCTATGACTCCAGTTCATCTCCAATTCATCGGCAAAAAGCCTATAGGAGAGTGAGCACACACTCACCTAAAGGCTCGGGGGCTACTGTCGGTACCAATACTACAGGGGTACCCACATTTAACGATAATAAAAGCTAAAACGACTAAGCCACGACAAAGCACAGCCCACTTCAAAACGCACGACAGGTCCGCCTCGTACGAGGCCGGCTCGACGGAATGCCTCGACCGCATCCCGCCTCCGACTCGTACGAGGCCCCCTCGACGGGAACCCTCGACCGCGCTCCGACCCGCACGAGGCTCGATCGCCCCCCGGGAGCGCTCCGACTCGCGTGAGCCCCGGTCGAGGCGCTCGACCCCCTCTTTCTCCACCTACCACGGGACAAAAAGTTATGGCATTTAATACAACTACCAACTACCACCTACCGGCATGGCCGCGGCCTGGGTCGACGTGGGAACAATACCTGTGTCAGTCTTCACTGTTTTACCGCCCATCCCGTGATGGGAGGTGAAACACGTCACTGTGCCCACCATACCTAACACTATGCATCACTAGTAACCCTCGAGGGAGGATACGACAAGACCCGTACGCCGCGATTCCAGAGATTCGGACTTATCCGTTCGGCCTCGACCCGGCCTCGACCCGGCCTCGACCCTCAACACAGCGCAACAGGAAAGAAAGGACGGTATGGCACGGCGCTCCGGGTCATTTCAGCGCCTCGTCTTCTACGACATCACGT
>JAHUYU010000915.1:0-17545 GCA_030439765.1 Tripidium arundinaceum | reverse complement strand
TAAACATAATCAAACTCATAGGAGCAAATCATGGGTGCGGAAATGGAGTGCAAACCAGTGTGCCCGAGAGATAGCATGGAAGGGTCGGGTCCCCCACACTTGGGCTTTTATGTCATTTGACACTAAAGCCAAGTGTGAATGTTGGAGCATCTCCTTAGCGTGTATTGCAGCACCCATGTTTGTATACTTTGTTCATCCTTCATTCCTGTAATTGTTAGTGGCAGAGAATACCCGAAGGGAACTTGTCTAGCACCAAGTTTTTGTTTACTGTGGGAGAAAGGGAGGTCATAGCTTTATTCTAAAAAATATATATAAGTTAAGACAAGTTTATTATGCAAAGCAAATATATTTTATTATTATTGTTATTATTATAGAAAAATTTTAGTAACTGAAAAAAATGACTTTTTTTAATTTATTATCATTATATATTATTTTTTGATGACTTCATCATGGTGAGCAAGGCATAAAGGTAAAACAAGGTAGAGACAACCAAGAAGAACTCAATGAATGAAGCATGTAATGAAATGCCTTTAGAGAAGTTCACCCCCACACTTAAATTTTGCAATATGCAAAATCAAGTTTGGATGGTAGCACTCTCCGTTGAATATGCTTCATTGTTGAAATGATATTTGGTTGGATTTACCTTGTGTTTCACCCCTTCGTTCTTTTTGCTTAAACCTAAAAGGTTAGTGACAAAAATATCCGAAGGAGCAGTTTCACAAATATGTCCTTAAGCTCATTTTCAAAAGTCATGTTATTATTATTGTTATTATATTTATTATTTTTTATATATTTTTTATTATTTTATTTTATTTTTTTGAAAGAAAAGATTTTTTAAAAAAATATTGATGCATTTGCAAATATTGAGATTTGAAATTAAAACTGCATCAAATGTGTGATAACTACCGATTTACCTTCGGTAAGGGCTCACCGTTTTAAGTCCGCTGAGCAGGACTTCTCCATTGCATTTTAGCTTGAATTTGCATCATCTCATCCAGGAGATGGATAAGGATGATTGCACTTGTTGTTTTCGCCATGCCATTGATCTTCATGTGGTTTTGGCTTGGCGGGTTTGTGATTCGTTTTTCTTTTCTTTCGATCAAGGTTTCATCCCTGCATAAGGTTAGTGGACAATACATACCCGAGGGATTTTCTACAAAGGTTTTGAAATAATAGTGGTTGAGTTATGAGCTAAAGGTTTTTCTCTATGCTAATGAAAAATTGGCATTCATGTTTAGTTAGCAAAGAGAGCCCCTTTTTCATATTTCAAAAACTTTGTTTATTCAAAGTTCACCAAATAAGTCTTGATTTCTCTCCATTATGAATTCATCTCAAGGACTTACCCACATGAATTTAATGGTTTCCTGCAGGGGTTAGTCCATGCATGCAACCAAAGTCTACACTAGCAGTTTCGGTTCAATAATCAAACTAGACACCATGTCCAATTTGATTAAGGTAGGCTAATTAACTTAAGCACCATGCTTAATTTAAAAAGCCTATGGAAGTATGATCATTACATCCAAACTAAGCGCCGTGCTTAATTTAAACGATGTACAACCAACATCCAAACCAAAGCATACTAGAATAAAAAAAAGCATGAAAGTAACAAGAGATTCATTTAAACGGAGGTGAGAACTTTGAATGGTGAATCAGAGAACCATTGTTTATATGCAAACAATGCAAGCGGAGTGGATGATTGTGATCAAACAAACATGCCATGGTTTTAAAAAAAGAAATTAAACGAGTGACATGCATGAAAATCTAGGCTTTAGACTTTTCTCGTAGCGCGGACCATCTGCCGATATCATACCGACTGGCAAAGCCAACATATGAATCCGATGGTCTCATTTAACATACGTCTACTATGAAGCTAGACTAAGAGCATCGAATAGATAGATAACAATAAAATTGCCATCTACCTAGACTAGGCATGGCGCCCGAATACAGCTCAGAGTCTAGGAGCCACCCAAAGAAAGCACTAGATATTTTGATGAATCAAGCAAATATGCAATGGTGAAAATATAATTGGGAAAGATGAAATGTTTTTGGGTTGGTTCTCTCATACCTTGATCGATTCATCACCCACAATTTGTGATTGAATTGTGAGTGATGCAATGTAGTCGTTCCGTCACATATGATGGTCTTGTTTTCTCTTGACGGCGACCTTCTCTCTTTCTGCACATGGTTAGCATGTATATACCTTTCTATGAAATGGCAGGGTGGAGGTGTTGATTATTCATGAATGATCAGGCACCCTGGGCTCGTGATGATTCTTTTTTTTCTTGTGGAAATGTGCCGGAAGGTCGAACGGCTGGTGTTGCCCTGTTTATTCCACATTCAACAGGACAAGGATAATCCCACAAAAGCTAGTGGCAAACTAAGTTAGCAGATATCAAGGTCAATATCAAAATCTTTACGCCAATTGCTTCCCCAGCAACGGCACCAGAAAGCTTGTTGGTATTTGTTAACGCAAACAGAGAAATCCGCAAGCGCACAGATACCATTGTAGCTTTCACCCAGGAGTATTCCAGGGTATCGTATTTATCCTCAGGGAAGCAATGGTTAAAGAATTTGATGATTAACCATCATGTATCTGCTAACTTAGTTTGCCACTAGCTTTTGTGGGATTATCCTTGTCCTGTTGAATGTGGAATAAACAGGGCAACACCAGCCGTTCGACCTTCCGGCACATTTCCACAAGAAAAAAAAGAATCATCACGAGCCCAGGGTGCCTGATCATTCATGAATAATCAACACCTCCACCCTGCCATTTCATAGAAAGGTATATACATGCTAACCATGTGCAGAAAGAGAGAAGGTCGCCGTCAAGAGAAAACAAGACCATCATATGTGACGGAACGACTACATTGCATCACTCACAATTCAATCACAAATTGTGGGTGATGAATCGATCAAGGTATGAGAGAACCAACCCAAAAACATTTCATCTTTCCCAATTATATTTTCACCATTGCATATTTGCTTGATTCATCAAAATATCTAGTGCTTTCTTTGGGTGGCTCCTAGACTCTGAGCTGTATTCGGGCGCCATGCCTAGTCTAGGTAGATGGCAATTTTATTGTTATCTATCTATTCGATGCTCTTAGTCTAGCTTCATAGTAGACGTATGTTAAATGAGACCATCGGATTCATATGTTGGCTTTGCCAGTCGGTATGATATCGGCAGATGGTCCGCGCTACGAGAAAAGTCTAAAGCCTAGATTTTCATGCATGTCACTCGTTTAATTTCTTTTTTAAAACCATGGCATGTTTGTTTGATCACAATCATCCACTCCGCTTGCATTGTTTGCATATAAACAATGGTTCTCTGATTCACCATTCAAAGTTCTCACCTCCGTTTAAATGAATCTCTTGTTACTTTCATGCTTTTTTTTATTCTAGTATGCTTTGGTTTGGATGTTGGTTGTACATCGTTTAAATTAAGCACGGCGCTTAGTTTGGATGTAATGATCATACTTCCATAGGCTTTTTAAATTAAGCATGGTGCTTAAGTTAATTAGCCTACCTTAATCAAATTGGACATGGTGTCTAGTTTGATTATTGAACCGAAACTGCTAGTGTAGACTTTGGTTGCATGCATGGACTAACCCCTGCAGGAAACCATTAAATTCATGTGGGTAAGTCCTTGAGATGAATTCATAATGGAGAAATCAAGACTTATTTGGTGAACTTTGAATAAACAAAGTTTTTGAAATATGAAAAAGGGGCTCTCTTTGCTAACTAAACATGAATGCCAATTTTTCATTAGCATAGAGAAAAACCTTTAGCTCATAACCTCAACCACTATTATTTCAAAACCTTTGTAGAAAATCCCTCGGGTATGTATTGTCCACTAACCTTATGCAGGGATGAAACCTTGATCGAAAGAAAAGAAAAACGAATCACAAACCCGCCAAGCCAAAACCACATGAAGATCAATGGCATGGCGAAAACAACAAGTGCAATCATCCTTATCCATCTCCTGGATGAGATGATGCAAATTCAAGCTAAAATGCAATGGAGAAGTCCTGCTCAGCGGACTTAAAACGGTGAGCCCTTACCGAAGGTAAATCGGTAGTTATCACACATTTGATGCAGTTTTAATTTCAAATCTCAATATTTGCAAATGCATCAATATTTTTTTAAAAAATCCTTTTCTTTCAAAAAAATAAAATAAAATAATAAAAAATATATAAAAAATAATAAATATAATAACAATAATAATAACATGACTTTTGAAAATGAGCTTAAGGACATATTTGTGAAACTGCTCCTTCGGATATTTTTGTCACTAACCTTTTAGGTTTAAGCAAAAAGAACGAAGGGGTGAAACACAAGGTAAATCCAACCAAATATCATTTCAACAATGAAGCATATTCAACGGAGAGTGCTACCATCCAAACTTGATTTTGCATATTGCAAAATTTAAGTGTGGGGGTGAACTTCTCTAAAGGCATTTCATTACATGCTTCATTCATTGAGTTCTTCTTGGTTGTCTCTACCTTGTTTACCTTTATGCCTTGCTCACCATGATGAAGTCATCAAAAAATAATATATAATGATAATAAATTAAAAAAAGTCATTTTTTCAGTTACTAAAATTTTTCTATAATAATAACAATAATAATAAAATATATTTGCTTTGCATAATAAACTTGTCTTAACTTATATATATTTTTTAGAATAAAGCTATGACCTCCCTTTCTCCCACAGTAAACAAAAACTTGGTGCTAGACAAGTTCCCTTCGGGTATTCTCTGCCACTAACAATTACAGGAATGAAGGATGAACAAAGTATACAAACATGGGTGCGGAATGGAGTGCAAACCAGTGGCCCGAGAGATAGCATGGAAGGGTCGGGTCCCCCACACTTGGGCTTTTAGTGTCATTTGACACTAAAGCCAAGTGTGACTCGTTCGGCAGCATCTCGCTTAGCGTGTATTGCAGCACCCATGTTTGTATACTTTGTTCATCCTTCATTCCTGTAATTGTTAGTGGCAGAGAATACCCGAAGGGAACTTGTCTAGCACCAAGTTTTTGTTTACTGTGGGAGAAAGGGAGGTCATAGCTTTATTCTAAAAAATATATATAAGTTAAGACAAGTTTATTATGCAAAGCAAATATATTTTATTATTATTGTTATTATTATAGAAAAATTTTAGTAACTGAAAAAAATGACTTTTTTTAATTTATTATCATTATATATTATTTTTTGATGACTTCATCATGGTGAGCAAGGCATAAAGGTAAAACAAGGTAGAGACAACCAAGAAGAACTCAATGAATGAAGCATGTAATGAAATGCCTTTAGAGAAGTTCACCCCCACACTTAAATTTTGCAATATGCAAAATCAAGTTTGGATGGTAGCACTCTCCGTTGAATATGCTTCATTGTTGAAATGATATTTGGTTGGATTTACCTTGTGTTTCACCCCTTCGTTCTTTTTGCTTAAACCTAAAAGGTTAGTGACAAAAATATCCGAAGGAGCAGTTTCACAAATATGTCCTTAAGCTCATTTTCAAAAGTCATGTTATTATTATTGTTATTATATTTATTATTTTTTATATATTTTTTATTATTTTATTTTATTTTTTTGAAAGAAAAGGATTTTTTAAAAAAATATTGATGCATTTGCAAATATTGAGATTTGAAATTAAAACTGCATCAAATGTGTGATAACTACCGATTTACCTTCGGTAAGGGCTCACCGTTTTAAGTCCGCTGAGCAGGACTTCTCCATTGCATTTTAGCTTGAATTTGCATCATCTCATCCAGGAGATGGATAAGGATGATTGCACTTGTTGTTTTCGCCATGCCATTGATCTTCATGTGGTTTTGGCTTGGCGGGTTTGTGATTCGTTTTTCTTTTCTTTCGATCAAGGTTTCATCCCTGCATAAGGTTAGTGGACAATACATACCCGAGGGATTTTCTACAAAGGTTTTGAAATAATAGTGGTTGAGGTTATGAGCTAAAGGTTTTTCTCTATGCTAATGAAAAATTGGCATTCATGTTTAGTTAGCAAAGAGAGCCCCTTTTTCATATTTCAAAAACTTTGTTTATTCAAAGTTCACCAAATAAGTCTTGATTTCTCTCCATTATGAATTCATCTCAAGGACTTACCCACATGAATTTAATGGTTTCCTGCAGGGGTTAGTCCATGCATGCAACCAAAGTCTACACTAGCAGTTTCGGTTCAATAATCAAACTAGACACCATGTCCAATTTGATTAAGGTAGGCTAATTAACTTAAGCACCATGCTTAATTTAAAAAGCCTATGGAAGTATGATCATTACATCCAAACTAAGCGCCGTGCTTAATTTAAACGATGTACAACCAACATCCAAACCAAAGCATACTAGAATAAAAAAAAGCATGAAAGTAACAAGAGATTCATTTAAACGGAGGTGAGAACTTTGAATGGTGAATCAGAGAACCATTGTTTATATGCAAACAATGCAAGCGGAGTGGATGATTGTGATCAAACAAACATGCCATGGTTTTAAAAAAAGAAATTAAACGAGTGACATGCATGAAAATCTAGGCTTTAGACTTTTCTCGTAGCGCGGACCATCTGCCGATATCATACCGACTGGCAAAGCCAACATATGAATCCGATGGTCTCATTTAACATACGTCTACTATGAAGCTAGACTAAGAGCATCGAATAGATAGATAACAATAAAATTGCCATCTACCTAGACTAGGCATGGCGCCCGAATACAGCTCAGAGTCTAGGAGCCACCCAAAGAAAGCACTAGATATTTTGATGAATCAAGCAAATATGCAATGGTGAAAATATAATTGGGAAAGATGAAATGTTTTTGGGTTGGTTCTCTCATACCTTGATCGATTCATCACCCACAATTTGTGATTGAATTGTGAGTGATGCAATGTAGTCGTTCCGTCACATATGATGGTCTTGTTTTCTCTTGACGGCGACCTTCTCTCTTTCTGCACATGGTTAGCATGTATATACCTTTCTATGAAATGGCAGGGTGGAGGTGTTGATTATTCATGAATGATCAGGCACCCTGGGCTCGTGATGATTCTTTTTTTTCTTGTGGAAATGTGCCGGAAGGTCGAACGGCTGGTGTTGCCCTGTTTATTCCACATTCAACAGGACAAGGATAATCCCACAAAAGCTAGTGGCAAACTAAGTTAGCAGATACATGATGGTTAATCATCAAATTCTTTAACCATTGCTTCCCTGAGGATAAATACGATACCCTGGAATACTCCTGGGTGAAAGCTACAATGGTATCTGTGCGCTTGCGGATTTCTCTGTTTGCGTTAACAAATACCAACAAGCTTTCTGGTGCCGTTGCTGGGGAAGCAATTGGCGTAAAGATTTTGATATTGACCTTGATATCTGCTAACTTAGTTTGCCACTAGCTTTTGTGGGATTATCCTTGTCCTGTTGAATGTGGAATAAACAGGGCAACACCAGCCGTTCGACCTTCCGGCACATTTCCACAAGAAAAAAAAGAATCATCACGAGCCCAGGGTGCCTGATCATTCATGAATAATCAACACCTCCACCCTGCCATTTCATAGAAAGGTATATACATGCTAACCATGTGCAGAAAGAGAGAAGGTCGCCGTCAAGAGAAAACAAGACCATCATATGTGACGGAACGACTACATTGCATCACTCACAATTCAATCACAAATTGTGGGTGATGAATCGATCAAGGTATGAGAGAACCAACCCAAAAACATTTCATCTTTCCCAATTATATTTTCACCATTGCATATTTGCTTGATTCATCAAAATATCTAGTGCTTTCTTTGGGTGGCTCCTAGACTCTGAGCTGTATTCGGGCGCCATGCCTAGTCTAGGTAGATGGCAATTTTATTGTTATCTATCTATTCGATGCTCTTAGTCTAGCTTCATAGTAGACGTATGTTAAATGAGACCATCGGATTCATATGTTGGCTTTGCCAGTCGGTATGATATCGGCAGATGGTCCGCGCTACGAGAAAAGTCTAAAGCCTAGATTTTCATGCATGTCACTCGTTTAATTTCTTTTTTTAAAACCATGGCATGTTTGTTTGATCACAATCATCCACTCCGCTTGCATTGTTTGCATATAAACAATGGTTCTCTGATTCACCATTCAAAGTTCTCACCTCCGTTTAAATGAATCTCTTGTTACTTTCATGCTTTTTTTTATTCTAGTATGCTTTGGTTTGGATGTTGGTTGTACATCGTTTAAATTAAGCACGGCGCTTAGTTTGGATGTAATGATCATACTTCCATAGGCTTTTTAAATTAAGCATGGTGCTTAAGTTAATTAGCCTACCTTAATCAAATTGGACATGGTGTCTAGTTTGATTATTGAACCGAAACTGCTAGTGTAGACTTTGGTTGCATGCATGGACTAACCCCTGCAGGAAACCATTAAATTCATGTGGGTAAGTCCTTGAGATGAATTCATAATGGAGAGAAATCAAGACTTATTTGGTGAACTTTGAATAAACAAAGTTTTTGAAATATGAAAAAGGGGCTCTCTTTGCTAACTAAACATGAATGCCAATTTTTCATTAGCATAGAGAAAAACCTTTAGCTCATAACCTCAACCACTATTATTTCAAAACCTTTGTAGAAAATCCCTCGGGTATGTATTGTCCACTAACCTTATGCAGGGATGAAACCTTGATCGAAAGAAAAGAAAAACGAATCACAAACCCGCCAAGCCAAAACCACATGAAGATCAATGGCATGGCGAAAACAACAAGTGCAATCATCCTTATCCATCTCCTGGATGAGATGATGCAAATTCAAGCTAAAATGCAATGGAGAAGTCCTGCTCAGCGGACTTAAAACGGTGAGCCCTTACCGAAGGTAAATCGGTAGTTATCACACATTTGATGCAGTTTTAATTTCAAATCTCAATATTTGCAAATGCATCAATATTTTTTTAAAAAATCCTTTTCTTTCAAAAAATAAAATAAAATAATAAAAAATATATAAAAAATAATAAATATAATAACAATAATAATAACATGACTTTTGAAAATGAGCTTAAGGACATATTTGTGAAACTGCTCCTTCGGATATTTTTGTCACTAACCTTTTAGGTTTAAGCAAAAAGAACGAAGGGGTGAAACACAAGGTAAATCCAACCAAATATCATTTCAACAATGAAGCATATTCAACGGAGAGTGCTACCATCCAAACTTGATTTTGCATATTGCAAAATTTAAGTGTGGGGGTGAACTTCTCTAAAGGCATTTCATTACATGCTTCATTCATTGAGTTCTTCTTGGTTGTCTCTACCTTGTTTTACCTTTATGCCTTGCTCACCATGATGAAGTCATCAAAAAATAATATATAATGATAATAAATTAAAAAAAGTCATTTTTTTCAGTTACTAAAATTTTTCTATAATAATAACAATAATAATAAAATATATTTGCTTTGCATAATAAACTTGTCTTAACTTATATATATTTTTTAGAATAAAGCTATGACCTCCCTTTCTCCCACAGTAAACAAAAACTTGGTGCTAGACAAGTTCCCTTCGGGTATTCTCTGCCACTAACAATTACAGGAATGAAGGATGAACAAAGTATACAAACATGGGTGCTGCAATACACGCTAAGGAGATGCTCCAACATTCACACTTGGCTTTAGTGTCAAATGACATAAAAGCCCAAGTGTGGGGGACCCGACCCTTCATGCTATCTCTCGGGCACACTGGTTTGCACTCCATTTCCGCACCCATGATTTGCTCCTATGAGTTTGATTATGTTTAAAAATGCCATACATGTCAATCAAACTTACAATATGAAATAAAATCTTGCCAAATTATGAACGTGACTTTATAAATATTGGCCGGCATAAACTTTATTCCTAGTTCATATACTTGTTACTGGTGGATACATCTCTAATAGGAAAACATGTTTTTGCGCAACTCTCAGTGTAAGAGTTGGCATGTTATATCTGGGAGTACGTGAATCTTGATCATGGGTGCATGACGAGAATCTCTCAAGGGTCACAACAATTTGACAAAGCTCAACATGATAACAAGCAGCATATGTTTCAAGGTTTTGCAATGTGTAATATCATATGGCTTTGGTAGGATATCTCACCATTGAGGAGAAGTATTTCTATAATTTTTTTTGAAGTTTTAGCAAAACAGAAATTCTCCAAGAGCTTACATAGCAAAGATAGGATTTCTTTAGTCTTTGCCATATCTCACTTCACAACAACTTAGTTGACATGTTTTCCTATTAGAGATGTATCCACCAGTAACAAGTATATGAACTAGGAATAAAGTTTATGCCGGCCAATATTTATAAAGTCACGTTCATAATTTGGCAAGATTTTATTTCATATTGTAAGTTTGATTGACATGTATGGCATTTTTAAACATAATCAAACTCATAGGAGCAAATCATGGGTGCGGAAATGGAGTGCAAACCAGTGTGCCCGAGAGATAGCATGGAAGGGTCGGGTCCCCCACACTTGGGCTTTTATGTCATTTGACACTAAAGCCAAGTGTGAATGTTGGAGCATCTCCTTAGCGTGTATTGCAGCACCCATGTTTGTATACTTTGTTCATCCTTCATTCCTGTAATTGTTAGTGGCAGAGAATACCCGAAGGGAACTTGTCTAGCACCAAGTTTTTGTTTACTGTGGGAGAAAGGGAGGTCATAGCTTTATTCTAAAAAATATATATAAGTTAAGACAAGTTTATTATGCAAAGCAAATATATTTTATTATTATTGTTATTATTATAGAAAAATTTTAGTAACTGAAAAAAATGACTTTTTTTAATTTATTATCATTATATATTATTTTTTGATGACTTCATCATGGTGAGCAAGGCATAAAGGTAAAACAAGGTAGAGACAACCAAGAAGAACTCAATGAATGAAGCATGTAATGAAATGCCTTTAGAGAAGTTCACCCCCACACTTAAATTTTGCAATATGCAAAATCAAGTTTGGATGGTAGCACTCTCCGTTGAATATGCTTCATTGTTGAAATGATATTTGGTTGGATTTACCTTGTGTTTCACCCCTTCGTTCTTTTTGCTTAAACCTAAAAGGTTAGTGACAAAAATATCCGAAGGAGCAGTTTCACAAATATGTCCTTAAGCTCATTTTCAAAAGTCATGTTATTATTATTGTTATTATATTTATTATTTTTTATATATTTTTTATTATTTTATTTTATTTTTTTGAAAGAAAAGGATTTTTTAAAAAAATATTGATGCATTTGCAAATATTGAGATTTGAAATTAAAACTGCATCAAATGTGTGATAACTACCGATTTACCTTCGGTAAGGGCTCACCGTTTTAAGTCCGCTGAGCAGGACTTCTCCATTGCATTTTAGCTTGAATTTGCATCATCTCATCCAGGAGATGGATAAGGATGATTGCACTTGTTGTTTTCGCCATGCCATTGATCTTCATGTGGTTTTGGCTTGGCGGGTTTGTGATTCGTTTTTCTTTTCTTTCGATCAAGGTTTCATCCCTGCATAAGGTTAGTGGACAATACATACCCGAGGGATTTTCTACAAAGGTTTGAAATAATAGTGGTTGAGGTTATGAGCTAAAGGTTTTTCTCTATGCTAATGAAAAATTGGCATTCATGTTTAGTTAGCAAAGAGAGCCCCTTTTTCATATTTCAAAAACTTTGTTTATTCAAAGTTCACCAAATAAGTCTTGATTTCTCTCCATTATGAATTCATCTCAAGGACTTACCCACATGAATTTAATGGTTTCCTGCAGGGGTTAGTCCATGCATGCAACCAAAGTCTACACTAGCAGTTTCGGTTCAATAATCAAACTAGACACCATGTCCAATTTGATTAAGGTAGGCTAATTAACTTAAGCACCATGCTTAATTTAAAAAGCCTATGGAAGTATGATCATTACATCCAAACTAAGCGCCGTGCTTAATTTAAACGATGTACAACCAACATCCAAACCAAAGCATACTAGAATAAAAAAAAGCATGAAAGTAACAAGAGATTCATTTAAACGGAGGTGAGAACTTTGAATGGTGAATCAGAGAACCATTGTTTATATGCAAACAATGCAAGCGGAGTGGATGATTGTGATCAAACAAACATGCCATGGTTTTAAAAAAAGAAATTAAACGAGTGACATGCATGAAAATCTAGGCTTTAGACTTTTCTCGTAGCGCGGACCATCTGCCGATATCATACCGACTGGCAAAGCCAACATATGAATCCGATGGTCTCATTTAACATACGTCTACTATGAAGCTAGACTAAGAGCATCGAATAGATAGATAACAATAAAATTGCCATCTACCTAGACTAGGCATGGCGCCCGAATACAGCTCAGAGTCTAGGAGCCACCCAAAGAAAGCACTAGATATTTTGATGAATCAAGCAAATATGCAATGGTGAAATATAATTGGGAAAGATGAAATGTTTTTGGGTTGGTTCTCTCATACCTTGATCGATTCATCACCCACAATTTGTGATTGAATTGTGAGTGATGCAATGTAGTCGTTCCGTCACATATGATGGTCTTGTTACTTTCATGCTTTTTTTTATTCTAGTATGCTTTGGTTTGGATGTTGGTTGTACATCGTTTAAATTAAGCACGGCGCTTAGTTTGGATGTAATGATCATACTTCCATAGGCTTTTTAAATTAAGCATGGTGCTTAAGTTAATTAGCCTACCTTAATCAAATTGGACATGGTGTCTAGTTTGATTATTTGAACCGAAACTGCTAGTGTAGACTTTGGTTGCATGCATGGACTAACCCCTGCAGGAAACCATTAAATTCATGTGGGTAAGTCCTTGAGATGAATTCATAATGGAGAGAAATCAAGACTTATTTGGTGAACTTTGAATAAACAAAGTTTTTGAAATATGAAAAAGGGGCTCTCTTTGCTAACTAAACATGAATGCCAATTTTTCATTAGCATAGAGAAAAACCTTTAGCTCATAACCTCAACCACTATTATTTCAAAACCTTTGTAGAAAATCCCTCGGGTATGTATTGTCCACTAACCTTATGCAGGGATGAAACCTTGATCGAAAGAAAAGAAAAACGAATCACAAACCCGCCAAGCCAAAACCACATGAAGATCAATGGCATGGCGAAAACAACAAGTGCAATCATCCTTATCCATCTCCTGGATGAGATGATGCAAATTCAAGCTAAAATGCAATGGAGAAGTCCTGCTCAGCGGACTTAAAACGGTGAGCCCTTACCGAAGGTAAATCGGTAGTTATCACACATTTGATGCAGTTTTAATTTCAAATCTCAATATTTGCAAATGCATCAATATTTTTTTAAAAAATCCTTTTCTTTCAAAAAAATAAAATAAAATAATAAAAAATATATAAAAAATAATAAATATAATAACAATAATAATAACATGACTTTTGAAAATGAGCTTAAGGACATATTTGTGAAACTGCTCCTTCGGATATTTTTGTCACTAACCTTTTAGGTTTAAGCAAAAAGAACGAAGGGGTGAAACACAAGGTAAATCCAACCAAATATCATTTCAACAATGAAGCATATTCAACGGAGAGTGCTACCATCCAAACTTGATTTGCATATTGCAAAATTTAAGTGTGGGGGTGAACTTCTCTAAAGGCATTTCATTACATGCTTCATTCATTGAGTTCTTCTTGGTTGTCTCTACCTTGTTTTACCTTTATGCCTTGCTCACCATGATGAAGTCATCAAAAAATAATATATAATGATAATAAATTAAAAAAAGTCATTTTTTTCAGTTACTAAAATTTTTCTATAATAATAACAATAATAATAAAATATATTTGCTTTGCATAATAAACTTGTCTTAACTTATATATATTTTTAGAATAAAGCTATGACCTCCCTTTCTCCAGAGCTTACATAGCAAAGATAGGATTTCTTTAGTCTTTGCCATATCTCACTTCACAACAACTTAGTTGACATGTTTTCCTATTAGAGATGTATCCACCAGTAACAAGTATATGAACTAGGAATAAAGTTTATGCCGGCCAATATTTATAAAGTCACGTTCATAATTTGGCAAGATTTTATTTCATATTGTAAGTTTGATTGACATGTATGGCATTTTTAAACATAATCAAACTCATAGGAGCAAATCATGGGTGCGGAAATGGAGTGCAAACCAGTGTGCCCGAGAGATAGCATGGAAGGGTCGGGTCCCCCACACTTGGGCTTTTATGTCATTTGACACTAAAGCCAAGTGTGAATGTTGGAGCATCTCCTTAGCGTGTATTGCAGCACCCATGTTTGTATACTTTGTTCATCCTTCATTCCTGTAATTGTTAGTGGCAGAGAATACCCGAAGGGAACTTGTCTAGCACCAAGTTTTTGTTTACTGTGGAGAAAGGGAGGTCATAGCTTTATTCTAAAAAATATATATAAGTTAAGACAAGTTTATTATGCAAAGCAAATATATTTTATTATTATTGTTATTATTATAGAAAAATTTTAGTAACTGAAAAAAATGACTTTTTTTAATTTATTATCATTATATATTATTTTTTGATGACTTCATCATGGTGAGCAAGGCATAAAGGTAAAACAAGGTAGAGACAACCAAGAAGAACTCAATGAATGAAGCATGTATGAAATGCCTTTAGAGAAGTTCACCCCCACACTTAAATTTTGCAATATGCAAAATCAAGTTTGGATGGTAGCACTCTCCGTTGAATATGCTTCATTGTTGAAAAATGATATTTGGTTGGATTTACCTTGTGTTTCACCCCTTCGTTCTTTTTGCTTAAACCTAAAAGGTTAGTGACAAAATATCCGAAGGAGCAGTTTCACAAATATGTCCTTAAGCTCATTTTCAAAAGTCATGTTATTATTATTGTTATTATATTTATTATTTTTTATATATTTTTTATTATTTTATTTTATTTTTTTGAAAGAAAAGGATTTTTAAAAAAATATTGATGCATTTGCAAATATTGAGATTTGAAATTAAAACTGCATCAAATGTGTGATAACTACCGATTTACCTTCGGTAAGGGCTCACCGTTTTAAGTCCGCTGAGCAGGACTTCTCCATTGCATTTTAGCTTGAATTTGCATCATCTCATCCAGGAGATGGATAAGGATGATTGCACTTGTTGTTTTCGCCATGCCATTGATCTTCATGTGGTTTTGGCTTGGCGGGTTTGTGATTCGTTTTTCTTTTCTTTCGATCAAGGTTTCATCCCTGCATAAGGTTAGTGGACAATACATACCCGAGGGATTTTCTACAAAGGTTTTGAAATAATAGTGGTTGAGGTTATGAGCTAAAGGTTTTTCTCTATGCTAATGAAAAATTGGCATTCATGTTTAGTTAGCAAAGAGAGCCCCTTTTTCATATTTCAAAAACTTTGTTTATTCAAAGTTCACCAAATAAGTCTTGATTTCTCTCCATTATGAATTCATCTCAAGGACTTACCCACATGAATTTAATGGTTTCCTGCAGGGGTTAGTCCATGCATGCAACCAAAGTCTACACTAGCAGTTTCGGTTCAATAATCAAACTAGACACCATGTCCAATTTGATTAAGGTAGGCTAATTAACTTAAGCACCATGCTTAATTTAAAAAGCCTATGGAAGTATGATCATTACATCCAAACTAAGCGCCGTGCTTAATTTAAACGATGTACAACCAACATCCAAACCAAAGCATACTAGAATAAAAAAAAGCATGAAAGTAACAAGACCATCATATGTGACGGAACGACTACATTGCATCACTCACAATTCAATCACAAATGTGGGTGATGAATCGATCAAGGTATGAGAGAACCAACCCAAAAAACATTTCATCTTTCCCAATTATATTTTCACCATTGCATATTTGCTTGATTCATCAAAATATCTAGTGCTTTCTTTGGGTGGCTCCTAGACTCTGAGCTGTATTCGGGCGCCATGCCTAGTCTAGGTAGATGGCAATTTTATTGTTATCTATCTATTCGATGCTCTTAGTCTAGCTTCATAGTAGACGTATGTTAAATGAGACCATCGGATTCATATGTTGGCTTTGCCAGTCGGTATGATATCGGCAGATGGTCCGCGCTACGAGAAAAGTCTAAAGCCTAGATTTTCATGCATGTCACTCGTTTAATTTCTTTTTTTAAAACCATGGCATGTTGTTTGATCACAATCATCCACTCCGCTTGCATTGTTTGCATATAAACAATGGTTCTCTGATTCACCATTCAAAGTTCTCACCTCCGTTTAAATGAATCTCTTGTTACTTTCATGCTTTTTTTTATTCTAGTATGCTTTGGTTTGGATGTTGGTTGTACATCGTTTAAATTAAGCACGGCGCTTAGTTTGGATGTAATGATCATACTTCCATAGGCTTTTTAAATTAAGCATGGTGCTTAAGTTAATTAGCCTACCTTAATCAAATTGGACATGGTGTCTAGTTTGATTATTGAACCGAAACTGCTAGTGTAGACTTTGGTTGCATGCATGGACTAACCCCTGCAGGAAACCATTAAATTCATGTGGGTAAGTCCTTGAGATGAATTCATAATGGAGAGAAATCAAGACTTATTTGGTGAACTTTGAATAAACAAAGTTTTTGAAATATGAAAAAGGGGCTCTCTTTGCTAACTAAACATGAATGCCAATTTTTCATTAGCATAGAGAAAAACCTTTAGCTCATAACCTCAACCACTATTATTTCAAAACCTTTGTAGAAAATCCCTCGGGTATGTATTGTCCACTAACCTTATGCAGGGATGAAACCTTGATCGAAAGAAAAGAAAAACGAATCACAAACCCGCCAAGCCAAAACCACATGAAGATCAATGGCATGGCGAAAACAACAAGTGCAATCATCCTTATCCATCTCCTGGATGAGATGATGCAAATTCAAGCTAAAATGCAATGGAGAAGTCCTGCTCAGCGGACTTAAAACGGTGAGCCCTTACCGAAGGTAAATCGGTAGTTATCACACATTTGATGCAGTTTTAATTTCAAATCTCAATATTTGCAAATGCATCAATATTTTTTAAAAATCCTTTTCTTTCAAAAAAATAAAATAAAATAATAAAAAATATATAAAAAATAATAAATATAATAACAATAATAATAACATGACTTTTGAAAATGAGCTTAAGGACATATTTGTGAAACTGCTCCTTCGGATATTTTTGTCACTAACCTTTTAGGTTTAAGCAAAAAGAACGAAGGGGTGAAACACAAGGTAAATCCAACCAAATATCATTTCAACAATGAAGCATATTCAACGGAGAGTGCTACCATCCAAACTTGATTTTGCATATTGCAAAATTTAAGTGTGGGGGTGAACTTCTCTAAAGGCATTTCATTACATGCTTCATTCATTGAGTTCTTCTTGGTTGTCTCTACCTTGTTTTACCTTTATGCCTTGCTCACCATGATGAAGTCATCAAAAAATAATATATAATGATAATAAATTAAAAAAAGTCATTTTTTTCAGTTACTAAAATTTTTCTATAATAATAACAATAATAATAAAATATATTTGCTTTGCATAATAAACTTGTCTTAACTTATATATATTTTTTAGAATAAAGCTATGACCTCCCAT